>CABFOW010005117.1:34534-46596 GCA_902141385.1 Timema californicum
CAAAAAAAACCATTCAATATAAAAATGTGCAACAATAATGTAGTAGCTTTAGTCAGAGTAATATTAAGAGGGTTAAGATATACATGTTAGCATAAGTTTAGAGAATAATACTGAGGAGGAGGGTTGGGCCCAACCTCCTACAGCTGATGAATATTGTCAATGTAAGGAGATAATGAAAAAAAAAATTGAAATAGACAGCATCAGATCTCATCCCAACCGTCTCGGGGCTTTGGGAAGCCATCTATTGGTCTGGTTTCATATTTTGAAAACAACCCTTCCGATCTTCCATGCGCTCAGAACTATTCGGGCTGCCAACTCCTTCTCGACTTTCCACTCTCTCCTCATGACCCATCCTTCAAGGCCTTTACAGTACAGCCGTAGTAAGGGATAACTACGCCGCAAAGTCAGGGCGGAACATTAGAATATTTTTAAAGCCCTTCTCACTCCTGCCCCATTCCAATATCCATCCGCCTCACCCCCCAACGTTCCCCCGCAATTCCTCTCAACGCAACCCGCATATCAGTGTGACCCCTCTCTCCTCCATCTCCACCATATCGTTTGTCCGACTACCACACTCTGACCCTCTCGGATCCAAGAAGGGCGCATATCAAATGCCTCTCAAGTAGAAAGCTACAGCAGCGACTTCTTGACCTGGGCCTGGACGACGCACCTTCCGATTCCCCGAAACAAGAAGCAAGCTTAGAAAAACACTCTGAACCAGGCACGAACAATACCACGAAAGGAGAGCCGGACTGTTAGTGCCAGGGAGGCTGGCTAGAACATTAACAGTTAGGCTATCAAGGTACTAGACTGTTTGCTGTTTGCTCCAGTCATAGACGGACCAGCCAAAAATATACAACAATTTAATTGTATAGGGTAAGTTCCAATTCAGCGTTCCAGGTCTTGTTTTGTCATGAGCTGGCGCACAACCAATTGGTCTAAGCCAGAAACATTAAACGCATTACCTGAGTATGTAAACAACAAATCAGGAGGCACCAAACTCCACAAGGGCAATAACACTTCCAAGTGAGAGAAATGCGAGCCATGCCAGATGGGCAGAAATAACCCACACGTTGAGCACTGAAACTAGTGGACAACACGAGTTAAATAATTTTAAAAACACGAACCATTCAAAATGGGCAGAAATGACCCACAAGTTGATATCCGAAACTGGCTCATGAAAGCATACTAAAACCTAACTAGGTATAACTTTCCAGCCTGAACAACCTGAACAGCCCCTTTCCCGACTAACTGCCTCGCTGACTATAACTTGGTCAAGCGGGATAAGGTGTGGGAATCATCCCTATTTAAACTGCTGGTCTTAAGGACCAAGCAAAAAACCTGTGACATACTAAATGTCTCTACGACATGTAAACTAAGTCATGAAGAGGCTAATCTAAAAACCATAGAAAGATTAATATAGGCGTAGCTAATACTCTCAACACGTTATAAAAAACCCCAAACTAGAATTCGGCCATAGAGCCGCTCACTCCCCACAGATTTGAATGATCAAAGTGGCGTCATGTTACTTTCGTCAGTAATCGAATTAAAAAAAATATCAGGCAAAGAACGTTCTAAATATATTATAGGGGATCTACCACCACTCCAAATAGTTTCTAGAGGAGTAAAATTTCCAAAAATAGTTCAGGTGAAGCAAGACCTCTCCAATAGTAGCATCCACTTGGCAAACTTTTGCCGGGAGAAGGTCCCTTGGAATTCCTTAGGTTTGGGCGATGGGGGGAAAAGTCCCTAAAGCCTGTTTTTGGGTATTCACCCCCTCTCCCAACCTCCTCTACACACACCGCCATTGACCCAACCTGGAAAGAAATTATTTATTCTTTCTCTAATAAAGTTAAAAGATGTAATAATTTGTGGTTGGACAAAAGGTTGCGTCACCCTCTCACCCTGTCCACATAGTAAAAAATTGTATATTTTTCAAATAAAGACATTTCCAGCTCGACATAATATGGGGGGAACAGCGGGGAGTTGGGACGGTTTGTACATTGGGTAGTAGCCGAGCTATTCTGACAGATTCATATAGGAAGACACTTTATTAACAGTTACAAAAGTAGCTTGAACAAGTTATCATAATGAAATCCATACGTCAAATCGTGTCAGCTGTCACTTTTGATAGATATTATCATACCTATAAAATAACCCAAATTACAGTATAGGCCCCTAATAAAATGTTATTAATTTCTACCACAAACATACATGTTCGTATTTTCTAAAAGGCTCTTCCTATTAAAAACGAAAATTGTTTGGGTAATTTACTGTAATTCATAGTGTTGACCTTGAAAACAAAATCTAACATCCAGTATAAGTAAACCGGTTTAACCTACACAATAACTAATTAACACTAGTCTACGTTAAACTCACGAAACTAGAACCATTCACACGTCACAGTATTTATGACACTTTATTTATCTCCAGACAGGCTGTTCTAAGATTGCTACTATTTATATTTTCGCAAACTGTAACCAGTTGGGGGTGGATATCTAACTCCTCTCCCCTCACCTCTACTTATCCTAGCATTGCTCTCTGATTTGTATTTCTCCACCGACTCATTAACGGCGTGTTTTAGGAACTATCACTCCCGAAAGGTTTTGTTTTTTCATACTCTCAAGCTCTCCCCATATTCATTAATACTTCCCATTTCCTTTGTCGATATTTGGTCTTAGTCTACCCGGCTTTGTTGTCTGAAAGATGAACAGTCACAAACTATTTTTAAAAACGTACTTTAACATTATAAAGGTGGTGACAAGCTATGCACTCGTATTATCTTGTTTTGTTCAAACCCCAAATAAGGCAGTTTTTTGTCAACTCTAGGGGGGGAGGTGGTGTTGAAACCCAACCCCTCTCCCTTTCCTGGTTACAGCATTTAGTCTATATCAAGGTCACAAATAGCAAAAAATGGATATCAATATTAGCATTCGCTTCGTCTATTATCAGAATAAAACCAAATTTATATTCTTTATGGACCTCTAGGTCATTTCATTAATAGGAACCCTTTTTTTGTAAAAAATTAAAATCCAGATTAGCTTAACCATGTGATGCAATGGAATGTAAAACCCAGAATATACAAAACAATAATTTTACCGGTTGTTCTCTATGGGTGTGAAACGTGGTATCTTATTTTACATGAGGTGACCTGGCGGTCTAGGGGTAAGGTGTCAGACTTCTGTGCTGGTGGCCGGGGTTCAATCCCAGGTCCCGGCATAGATTTATCAGATTACCAAACCCTTTCTTCACCTCTGACAAGACATGTGGAGAATGTGGGGAATGCCAGACCTCCACCGTGGTTCGGATTCCACGTTATACTGTAGGTCCTCCATTTCATCTCACAATCACCCTACCATTACACATTAGTGTAAGTGCGTATAACCCGAACGGGTAGTAGTAAGACGCGTTGCTAATAATAATATTAATAATATTTTACATGACGGAAACAATATTAGGGTTTTAGAAAAAAAAGATGCTCAAGTATATATTTGGTACCAAAAGGTATGAGGCTGCTGGGGAGTGGAAGAGGATACATAATGATAAGTTACATAACCTGTACTCATAACGAGACATTGTTAAGATATTTAAATCTTGAAGATTACGGTAGGAAGGAAATGCAGCGTGAATGGGAGAATCCAGAACCTTGTTCATCCAACCCGATGGGCAGAGACCATTGGGAAGACTTAGACGCAGATGGGAAGATAACATTAGAATGGACCTGAAAGATATAGGCTGTAATGAGGTGGACTGGATAATACTAGCTCAAGATAGGATAGGGGATAGGTGGTGCACTTTAGTAAGTGCAGCAATGAACTTTCGAGTTCCTAATGCCATGGAGTAAGTAAATGGAAGACGAATCCTTTAGAATATTTATACAAATAATATGGTGTTGGTTGATTCACCAAAATTTTCATTTCTTGTTGAGCTAGAGATTCGTTTAGTAAAACTGTGAGTCGATTGAGATATTCTTTTGGGTCAAAATTGCTTTTACGTTTTAAAATATTTGTAGTTAATCGGATTTTTTCGATACTATCTCCCGTCAAGCTAGAAATTCTACTTTGAAATACTTTGTAACAAAATAATATTTTATTTAAATATAGCTTTTCTTAATTACATAGTTTTGAATAAATCGTAGTTAGATTTTTAAAAACGACAAAAGGAGTACCTACGCATTCTAAGTTTTGCCAAGTATTAAATGTGTTTTTATATAAAAAAATAAGAAAATAATTATTTCTAGACCTACTATGTAAATGGATCTAGACACCATTAATTTCTTGTTTTAAATACAAACATTAATTTTATTTTATTTAAAAAAAATTGGTTTACCGTTTCCCCACCACTCAAAGCGAAAGTATTTGACGGTATTTAAAGATTGTTTACAACTAGACGATATGCAAACATTAGCTTGAACAGAAAAAAAAGGCCATTGTATTTAACATTTTCTTTGTAACTTCCAATTTGAGTAAGCTCATTTGAGAATTTGGTTTATGAGAAGGTGGGGGGGCCATAACCTGAACCTAGCTTTGGGAAAACTGGTTGATTTACACTCTCAGGCAATTTTTTTCCGCTATCTAGTAAATATGATTTTATCCCCTTTTAATTAATGCTCGCTTGGTTGCGATGTTGTCGCCTGGGACTGCGCGTAGTGATCACCATGTTGAAGGACACAAGCTGTCCCAAAATAATAACAATTTTAACCTGGAGGTTGTGTACTTGGTGTATTTTTGTCCGTGCCATAGGTCTACAAGAATCATAGATCTAACTAGTTAGTTAGCGATAGTTACAGTAGCAGCTTGGTACATAGTAGTTGCTTTTGCTAGACTCTTTGACCGTGAAGTGCTCCGTCACATCACGAGTAGGTCATTTAAGCCCTCAGGGTTAATCTTCAACAGGTTCATTCAATGGGAATTGAGTACAAAAATATAGCAAGGCAGGCTTTTTTTGGTACACGGCGGGGATGTTGAGTCATTCCGCAGTCAAGGAGTCAGGTCAAGTACACTATCCACTGGATTTATGAGAGTTCATAACACTTGTTGGAAGTTAATATTATTATTATTATTATTATTATTATTATTATTATTGGTTCGATCCCTGGTCCCGGCAAAGATTTATCTGATTACTAATCCCTTCCTTCACCTCTGACAAGACATCTTGTGAATGTGAGGAATGCCAGGTCTCCACCGTGGTTCGGATTCCACGTTAAACTGTAGGTCCTCCATTTCATCTCACAATCACCCTACCATTACACATTAGCGTAAGTGCGTATAACCCGAACGGGTAGTAAGACGCNAATCTCAGTAGGGTGTACTGGTGGGTTTTTTTCCAAAATGATTTTACACTCTCCCTCCACAAAAATGTAGGTGCACTTCCTCATCACTAATTATTATTATTATTATTATTATTATTATTATTAGCACCGCGTCTTACTACCCGTTAGGGTTATACGCACTTACGCTAATGTGTAATGATAGGGTGATTGTGAGATGAAATGGAGGACCTACAGTTTAACGTGGAATCCGAACCACGGTGGAGGCCTGGCATTCCCCACATTCACAAGATGTCTTGTCAGAGGTGAAGGAAGGATTTGGTAATAAGATACATCTATGCCGGGACCGAGGATTGAACCCCGGCCGCCAGCACATTGTTGGAAATTATTATTAATAAGACCTTACCCATAATACTTTCGATATGCTTAATCTGCTAGGTTTTAATAATGTATTGTAAGAGCATAATTATTTTAAGGCTTATTTTGGCAGGAGGTTATCCCACGCTTGTACATTTCCTGGGAAGTCAAGAGTGTTGGGTTGCCATCCTGTTGAGATAGCATATATCTCATATAGATTGCCTCCTGTTGATGAGCGAGCACGATGCGACCACGCGATGAACCTTCTGACTGGTGTGAATCGAGATTAGCATGTTTGTATGTGAGAAAACACACGTGGTTGAATGTTGGAAGCCATGCTGGATGCATGTGTGGTGGAGTTGCCGTTAGACGAGATGATATAACATGTGATCTGGCGGTTCACTCCTGCCAGAGGGTCGATCGCGGGTTTCTGGGTAGTTTCGCGTGTCCCGTTATCTCGCGTGCTTCTCGTCACGGGAGATTACCTCATACCTATGTAGTATCTAGATTAATAAATATATCTTATTGGACTAACTCGCAAGCCTCACTCCCCACGAACCATCCATCCCAACCCCTACCGCTCGGGGTCCATCCTAATCATGCAAGTCCCTAGGGTGCCCCGGTAGTGTAGTAGTTAGGGTTGGCTACCGGGCACCCAAAATAAATAGGGACGTTATAATATCCACATTATATGAGTAGTGCAAATTCTGTGGCAACAAATTCACGGATGTTCTTACAAGGCTGCCAACTCTTAGGAATATACTTAGATATGGTTTTTGGGTTAAAAATTAACTAATTTTTGCTCTCCAGAAGGAGTAGAGAGAAAATCAAGTCACAAGTTTCAAGGAGATAATATAAATGGCCTGTTTTTAAATGGGTAAGATAAATATATTGTAGTTTAAACATTTTTTTTTACTTGGGGTGTTTGACGTGCACTTTCTGAACCTACTGATTATATCAACCCACGTGAATTTCTATGAGCAAGGGTGGAAGGGTCTACCAATTTTGTCAGGAAAGGTGTTTTCACCTGCCATTCAGGGCTATTTTACATGACACAATCGAAACAGGACCAACGCACGGCCTTACTTACCCTCCGAAGGAAGTTGTGTAACGATTTTTTATCGTTCTAGAAAAGTCCATCGAACTCGGCTGGTCTAGAATCCATGAACATCGGGTCCTGAGGGTGAGAACTTTACCGCAAGTCCCCCTGAGTCAATTAAAAAACTTTTAAACAAAAAATCTTTATTTTGTAGGTAGCTTAACAGTTAATTAATTTCCTAGAATAATTCGTACTTTAAAGGATTGGTACTTTATTTATTATTATTTATCTTAAAAACCCTCTTTGGCAGCAGAATTATCTAAAGGCATCACTCACGCAACAGAATGGCCTGCCGATGATGGAGAGATCAAGGTTCAAATCCCGATCGGGTATACTGAGGGTGATATTTCCTAAATTATGTTTAACCTTCTCTACACGCAAATGCGGACACACTTCCTATACATACCAACATCCTCATCACTAACACATAAGCGTAATTAGTATATAAGCTTATACCTCTAACTATAGTGCAAAAACAGGTACCAACTAAGTTATTAGATAAACATTATTGACAAAAAAAATGTTTCTCGCTTCACATTATGATTAGTCTGGGATTATATTAATGCATAGCACATATTGTGCAAGAATTGATTAGTGCATAGCACATATTGTGCAAGAATTGAATAGTGCATAGCACATATTGCGCAAGAATTGAATAGTGCATAGCACATATTGCGCAAGAATTGAATAGTGCATAACACATATTGTGCAAGAATCGAATAGTGCATAACACATATTGTGCAAGAATTGATTAGTGTATAGCACATATTGTGCAAGAATTGATTAGTGTATAGCACATATTGTGCAAGAATTGAATAGTGCATAGCACATATTGCGCAAGAATTGATTAGTGTATAGCACATATTGTGCAAGAATTGAATAGTGCATAACACATATTGGGCAAGAATTGATTAGTGCATAGCACATATTGTGCAAGAATTGAATAGTGCATAACACATATTGTGCAAGAATCGAATAGTGCATAGCACATATTGCGCAAGAATCGAATAGTGCATAGTGCATAAAGTTGATTCAACTTAAAATTTGTATGTGTTGTGCATAGAGTTGAGCATAGACAGCCCTTGAACCTTAGATGTATCAGCCAATGAGAATGCGAGAAGAAGCTCAAGCTAATTATTAAACATCCAAAGACAAAATCTTACACTTTAAAAAAGTCACAACACTTGGTTGTTTAAGTGCAAACATTTTTCAACAGCCCCAAAGTCGCTGAATGAATATGAATTTAGTTCTACGATTGCCAAAGATTGGTATAAATATCACATTAGTTAGCTGATTAAGTACAAGTATTTATAATAATTTTTCGAGCAAGGGAACCGCTAACCTTTAGAGTTTGGTTATGAACTTTTTTTCGCAGTTATTATTAAGAATCTCATTAGCAAAATGAATAGTTTCTACCAGGTATGGTTGACTCCAAAATCAAGACACATTTAAATCTGAAACTTGGTATATGTTCTCAGGGAAATATTAGGGTGTACACATTTTTCTTAACTTTCACATATATTGCGAGTTTTATCGCTTGATAACTGACTTGTGACTCCTTCAGTGGCCGAATGGTCTAAGGCGTTACTCAAATTGCGGTCAGGTCTACTGAGGGTGGGTTTCCCTAAATGGTTTTCCACTCTTCTTCCATACAAATGCTGGTAGATAACCTCTAAAATGCTTCCTTCTTGATAATTCCCACACCATTAGAGTAATTACCATATATGCGTCTAACCTGAACTGGCAGTAGGACATCGTGATAAAAATAACTGCGTTATTTATATTATTTCTGTGAACAGTAGACCTCATTTCATTCATGTTCTTATTGTTACTACAGTTCTAAGATTTACATTTGCATTTAAAGATGAAATATCTCCTTTGATTTTTGCTTGGGTTTCAAGTTGATATTTTTCCTTGGTGACCAATTTATATATATAACAAATGAATACTACATTCATTAGTAAATTTTATTCTTAGAGCAAATTCATTGTTCACGTGATTTAAGATGTCAGTCTCGCACTATATTATGTCAAATATTTATTAAAAAAAACGCCATAGGTAGGTTTACTCTATCGATTGCGAATAATTTTAAATTCAAATCAATTGAAATGAGCTATTAAAAGAAAACCATTTTAAGCAATCACAATATTGAAACGAATAATCAAATTGAAAAACTATGTAATACTCTATTTTATACATCGTATGTTCTAGGTTCAAAGAATGTCCCTGCCAAATTTGGTTAAAGTTGGTCCACTCATTTGACATTTATCGCGGAACAAACACCCAGACAAAAGGACAGATAGACAAAATGTCAAATGGCTAATTTAAAACAGGCCCCCACGCTAGGTTTCTTTATTCCAGCATCACAATGAACTTAGTTTTTACGAAGCGTAAAAAAAAAGTACGTTCAGTCATTTAAATGATTTGGTTTTTAAAGGAGCTTTTCATATTGTTTGCTGGAAGTTTAATATAATAAACTAAATTATATGGTGATAATGTAATTGTTTAAAATTGTAGTGCACATTGATAATCAATGTAGTGTATTTTATCTTCATGAAAATTTATGTCTATAGCCTGATTTTGTTGGAAGAACAGTAGAGAAAATTCAAACATATTTCTTGTGGTAAACCTTGATTACATTTTATTATATTATTTTTGTTATTTTATAGTTATTGATCATATCTATCAAAATTGACAGCTGCAGATAATGACCAGATGTATGAATATATTAAAATTGTTTTAGTAACTTTAGAAACTAACTTCTACTGTTCTTCCTACCAAAATCTTAATATACTTTTTTTCACAATGTGCTTCATTAACATTCAGTTTATACGCAGACTATTTACACTTCGACACCTTAGCCCAGTCAGTAGCATGTCTATCTATTGAGCTAAGAGTTCCGAGTTCAATTCACGGTATGGCCGAACAATTTATTATTGTTGTAATGTGGATTTCCACTTTCACAGAGATGTATGAATGTCCGGGGGTTGGTGTTGTGCCTGTTCTAGAGTTAAGTTAGTTAGTCGAATGCAGATTTAATCAGCCGGTTCAGAAGGTGTGAGTTAAATACCTCCAATAAAAAATAAAACTATTTACGATAATGTGTTAAGGATGAAATGTTGATTTCAGGTAAAGTGTACCCGCATTTGAGTGTAGGATTAGTGGGAAGCTACTTAGTAAAATCACCCTGAGTACACATGACTGGAATTAGAACCCGTTTTCTACGTCATCTGCAGTTTGATCCAGGGGCTCCAAAACAGGGGGGAAGGGGAACTTGAGCCCCCCTTGTTTTTATCTCAATCCCCCCAATATTTCCCGAGTAGATTCAAAACCGATATATAAAATACACGTCTGTTACCATCAGTTTGTTAATTTTAAATAATAAAGACATAAATTTACCATAGTTATTAATTTAATCGAAAACTGAAATGCCCTAATTTTGCCGTTTATTTTTCTCACATGAGAAAACACTCTTTCACGAAGATATAGTAACTATATTCCATTCACGGTGGGAATTACTCTCTGAAAGGTCTTTTTTCCTACCAATATCCTACTATATAGTAGATTTATGGTAAGGGAAAAAGGCCTTTCAGAAGTCAATTCCTGCGGTGAATGGAATATAACATTAGGCCTAATTGTGATTTACTTAAATATAAACAATACCAGAATAGTTAAGGCAAAGGGTAATACTTATTGACCTTTTTGCCACAAATAAGAACAAATTGTAAAAATTCACAGTTGAATTGTAAGTTTAATTTTAACATGAGGTGGATTCTAAACCACAGTTCAAATGTTATTTTTGTCATATATTTATCAACCCTAAAAACTTAAAAAGCTGGACATCAATAAAATTAATACGCTTTCTGGTTTTAGTTTGAATAAAATATTTTATTAGTTTTAAACCTGCGTTAATTAATATTTTTGTAATAATATATTTGATTATGTAGGGCCTATGCATGGTTTGTACGAAACATACTAAATATTTAAGTAACCCTAGTTTAAAGGTCCATTAATTTGTAATATGAATCTTTACAAGGATGACACGTAAACTTAGTTTATACTGAAAGGCTTACCTTGCATGGTTCAACTATGGTGGAGCTTATACGATAGAAATGTAGCATGGGCGTAGCGAGGGGAGGGCTATGGGGTTCAAAGCCCTCACACCCCTCCGAAAATTTATCAAGTTTTCAATGTTGATCGCAAAATAATGTTTTTGAAACTATTTATCTTAATTTTATTCTGCAATCCAATCTTCAGAGATCGTAGTTTATAATATAAAAGCATCCAATTTTCAAAAATGTGTTGGGGGGAGGGTGGGACCATTTCAAATAGCTTCTAGAGGCATCTAATTTGTATGGTGAAAAAAAGGGCGAGGATCTCTTTAATAGCTTTTCATGCGATCAACATTTCTGGAGTAAGACTACTCCAAATAGCCTCTAAGATTAAAGAAATTAAAAATGAATAGGGATAGATCCAATCTAAATTTCTCTTAAAACAGTATATCTTTCAAAAACTCTCCACTTTTGAGGAGGCCCACTCCAAATATGTTCTAGGGCATCCAATATTAAAACATAAATTGGGAGGAAGAAAAATCCATAAAAAAATATTTTTAGGACATCCGATTTCTAAAGATTAACTTGGAGGGAGGAAACTTCCTAACTAAATACATCTTGATCGTTCTCCTTCGCCCCACCATACAAATAATATTCCACCAAAACTTTTTAAAATAACTTTCTTACTTCTCAGAAGTCTCAACATCATGACATAAATTTACATCTGGGATTCTCCTAAAATTAAATTCTCCCTACGCCCATGAAACTAACCTACCTTTCAGGGTAAACGACTGTACATAGAAAACAGAAAATTCAGATATTTATAAAATGTGATTTAAGTTTTTAATTTATTTTTTTGCAATAATGTTTGTGTGGAGAGCATTATGAAGTCCAACCTATTAGTTTTATCCCCAATTAATGTGATTTCTTGATGATCTTTGTACCAAGAATGTAATAGAAGGCAATGCAAATTATGAAATTATGTATGTTGGTCAATAGCTTTTATTATAAAATACTGGGAAATTAAATATTCGTTGGTCTGGAAATCCTGGGGGAGTAAAAGAAGTTTAAAGTGTAGGTCTTATCAGCGATGTGTGAAAGTGTGAAAGATAAACAGCAGAAATCAGCTGGGTTTAACATTTTAATTAGCCGTTAACTTGGAGGATTTATTTCAAAAAGAAAGGACACCAGAATGTAGGGCTAATTGTAATGTATTGATTTGGATTAATCTAAATTATGTAAAAGTCATGGATGAAGGTAATTTTTCTTTAAAGTAATATAGGTA
>CABFOW010005118.1:0-16137 GCA_902141385.1 Timema californicum
AAACCATTTAGGAAAAACCTCCCCCAGTTCACCCGACCGAGATTCGAACCTCGATCTCCCCGTCCTTAGCAGTCGAGCTCAACACGACAAGCGCGTTAGTCAACTACGCCACCGAGGCGGGTTAATAATACAGTAACTCAACCTAGTAAGAAACATCAAATTTATATAGGCATATGCTCGTATTTATAAAAAAATTGTTTTTTATGAGGGAAGAATATTTTGGTGGTTGTTTGGTGAACAATAAATAAAATATCTAAATTTAGCTTTTATTAATTTTATATCTACTTCTAGCCATAAAAAGTTCCGTGGTGTGAGCCAACGATGATAGTGCCAACACTTGAGAAGAGAGGGTGTCATGCGGTCAGCACGAGCACTCTAGCCATTAATATCAGTTTTCTAGACTAGAAATACTAGGACCTACTTCTAATCCAAGTTGCATATTGTATCCTCACGAGTATTGAGTTGGACCCCATTCCAGATCCACTGCTTCATGGATACATTTTGGAAACGTAACGGATCGAACCTAGGACCTATGAGTCTGTATAAATAATGCTAAGATGCTGGTGTTTTAAAGTAAGTTTTAATTTTAATTCACATAACTAACAAAACAATTAAATATGGAAATACAAATTATAGTCCTAAGTTCACTTACCATGTCCGGCGTTACAAAATCTGTAGAAGAATTTTTGAAACATGATGAGCATATTCCCATTGTATTGTAAATAAGAGAACAAAAGGTGTTTGTGATAATTAGTTCGGGATACCATCAAAGTGTTTACAAAGTAGAGGAAAACTTGACATAACGAGAACTCATACAGCTGTACCACCCTAGTTATGAAATGTATCTAATGTTAAGACTTTTCGATAAACTAATAAACTCAATATTTTAATAAGAGATATAAATAGATAAATATTTAAGTTGTCCCAACACTAATAGATATATTATTATTGTAGCGAAAATCCCGGCCCAGCAAGATATATAAAAACATATATATAGTGTATTAGTTATTCTAAAGACAAATAATATAAATTATATATAGTTTACATAATTAGAAAAACTATATTATGTTGACAAAATATACAATTTAACATTCTCTCCTAGAGTAAGGCAGGGCTGCCTCACGCATAATTTTGAGGCCGGGTAAGCTTTGATTTTAGCAAGCCCTCTTTAACTACCTATAAACGTTAAAGGAACTCATTACAAGATGGTGAATTTCTTATGCTTTCTTTATCATTGCTAATTTCATTTTTATTAAAGTTTAAAAATATATATATTCTTATGTAGTTCTAGTGAAAATTAAAAACTTATGATATTTTCATTTTTGTTAAGAAGTCCAGGATAGAATTTATAAAATAAAAAAATAGATATTTGATTTATAACATTATTTCTATTATTTTAGACTTGAACTTAGCAGAACATGTTTATCTGATGGAAGATTCAAAAAATTAAAATTATTTACAAATTCTATTATTGATCAGGAAATATATATAAATAACAGATGAGTTGATATTTTAATAATTTTTTAAAATTTAAATCTTGTGCCCTCACAATAAAAAAAAAGTCACGAGAACCACTACTATAAAGATTAAGATTACCAGTCGTTCCCAAAATAAGATTTTTGTCCTGGATTTGTTTATTAAACTAATATGATTTGAAATGTAGATTAATTAAATAAATTTGTGTTTTAATAAAATCAGTTGATACAAATTTTAGATGTAATATTTGGAAAAATGCATATTATCACTGCGCGCAACGAGTATCTTACACTCATTCTGACCTTTTTTTTTCCAACCCTTTGTCTCCCACTGTGCTTAGGCCAGATTACTAATGGCAGTCTTCGAAAATTTTAGTAACAACATTTTCATTTTAATCTAGATGAATGAACCTTGACTAATATTTTGGTCTAACAAAGGGAACACATTCTCCTATTAATGCTCTATCACTAAATCATTGTGACCCCATAAACATTGTGCAAGTAATTAGTACCTTCCAAGCTGTGCTTGCTGTTTCCCCCCCACTTTATTGCCTAATTGATACTGCAAGTCATAGTCATGGACTGACAGGATTAATGACAATATGAGCATGTGAGGCGAAACCACTGCTGGAATGGGTTTGTCAGCAGCTAAAATTCATAAAAGTTGTTTGTAATCTGTCACTGCTGTAAATTTGCGACAAAGGAGGTTTTACTGAAATTTTGTCACCCCAAAGACAAGAGCTAAGCCTTTTTTTTTGTCTATTTGTGAATAGTTGCGCTCTGCTTTGGTGAACGTCCTAGACCCAAATGCTATTGGCTATTCTGTCCCATTTTCCATTATGTAGGCTAGTTAGTAGCCTTATAGCTGTATGCATGGCTTTCCTATGTTATTGAGTCCAGTTACACTCACTGTATTGATCCAATAGACGATGGAGTGGTCCCAGGCTTTGTTGCATAGAAAACGCTAATAAAAATTCAACAAATCTAAGAATTAATGTTACTGTGTTTTATTCACAGGTTCTGGAGCCTTCTGAATAGCACTCACTTTTTCAGACATTGGGTTTAGGCCTGAAGCATCAATCCGATATCCCAAAAAGGTTGTTGCTGAGACTCCAAACTGGCATTTTGCTATTTTGACTCGAAGGCTCGCATCCCTTAGTCGCTGAAGCACCTGACACGATTTGTTCTTGTGTTATTGGAATGTTCTACTTGCCACTACAATGTCCCCCAGTACGATTGTCACTCCCTCCATATTTGAGAATATGTTTGCCATTATTCTTTGGAAAATGCCTAGAGCCACGTTAGTCCCGAATGGCAAGCGGTGCACCCGATGGAGTCCTCTGATTGTGTTTACTGTTAAAACATCTTTAGTTTCGACATATACTTTGAGCTGCATATATGCTTACTCTAAATCGATTTCTCAAGAAATTGTTTGTCCTGCTAGCTGTGTGAAAGTCTCTGAAGCCGTAGGTAAGGGGTGTGTATCATGGCTTAAGGCTTTGTTCAGTGTTGCACTGTAATACCCACAAAGACGAAGCTCCCCATATCCCTTTTCAATCATATCTAGTGGTGTGGCCCATAAAGAGTAGGTCACTGGCTCAATCATCCCTAGATAAACTCGCCTCTGAATTTCCTTATGCTCTTTGTTTCACAAATGGTACTTGCCTGGCCTTGCAATATTTTGGTGATATGTATGAATCCAGCTCCAATCTCACCATAGGCCCATTAAACTCTTCATATGTGTGGTCTGCCACTGCAGGGTAACCTTCTACCAAGGCGCTTAAATCCTTAATCTCACTCGGAATTAGAAGGGTCATTTTCACTGTAACCTTATTGTTTGTCCTGTATCCATTTACTGGTAATCCTGGTTGACTATTAAAGTGATGCCTACAACATTTATCCCGTGAATTGTGAGCTCAGGGGGCTCAAGCAATGGTCTTCCAAGAATACTGGGTCCATGGCCTGCGGCTATTGCTAAGGTTAGGGTTGCTCGTCTTTCTTTAAATTGAACCTCTACTGATCTCGAACCTAGTAGTCGAAGTGGTGTGTCAGCTCCCCATATACGCAAAGCCACGTCCAAGGACTCTAACTTGGGTTGGTGGGGCCATAATGTTTTATAAGTTTCCTCCAAAACAGGGTCAGGGCGAACCCATGTCTACCTCCATGGTGTGAAACATACCATCTAGGCACAGGGACAATTTTATCGCTGGCTTTGTGGGTTGCCTCTTGGTGTCAGGCACACTGGGTTTTGATTCATCTTTAATACTATATAGTTATAGCTCTTCTACTGAAAGCTCTTCAGAATCCTGTTTATGATGCTCTATTATATCCGTTACCTGATATGACCTTGCCTCGTCTCCAAAAGACAAACAGCCTCCACATGCCCTCCATCACCAGATTATCAACTGGATACAAGTTTTTTTGAAGGTTGTAAAGCTATAGAAGACATAAACACATCCTCTATTTTAAATTCCCTACTGTCATCTGAGACAAATGTCCCAATTTGACTCTCCTTGGCTGTTGGCATTAGCTACTTTGAGAACATTATGCTAAAGCCTGCCCGGTAGAATTGACAGCAACACGTCCCACACTAGATTTAACTGTATCCATAACCTAGTTATTAGATAGTGATAGTAATTTTTAACTAGTTTGAGAATTTGGCTGCATATTTGAAAATAGTTCCATCATAAGCAATGCATTATGGCCGAATCGACATCACATTCGTCTCCTGAATCCACCGTATGTAAAAATACTAACAAAATGTCTCGGCCTTTGATATAAAAGCCACACACATCTGTTCAGCACCTATGACAAAATATCGAATCCTCAGATCAATTTATTCACGAATCGATAGAATCAGCGTTTAAAAAAAAATTAATCAAAGAAAACCGAGTACGAGGAGATTTGTTTGAAAACGTTGATGTTCTATGCATGTTTATGTGGTATATTTTATTTTGCAATGTTGTAGGGGCGCGAAATTTTGTATTCCATTAAAGTAGTAATTTGGTTTAGATTTTGGCGGCTACGAATATGATCCATGCGATGGTTAATCTATTTACGACTTACGTACCTTGTTTGATGTCTTATGACAAATATATCTATACTCTATTATGATTAATGGTCGAATGATATTTTTCTGAGTTGTTTACCAACTTTATAATAATATTGACAACTTCAAGTAAGTATTCTTGGACTTATTAAGAAAATTTGATTAAAACATATTCAATTCTACTTTATGAACACTGTCAAGGGCTACTAAATTTTTGTCAAATATAGTACAGGCATAAACAAGTCGTAACCCAAAATGTTTATAAAATTATACTTTCAGGGTCTAAATATAAACACCTTTTTTTTCTAAAATTATATTTTCACAAAAATAACACCACCAAAGAACAGCTTTACTTCATTTGACATAAAAAAATAAACTATGTTAAGGTGCGGCAGAAGGAAGTGCAATTATTTTTACAATTTTTATAGAATATAGATTTTTGGTTAGAATAGATACAATATTTCTCCAGTAGCAACATAGAGTTTAGTTTTCTGAACATGCTAATATCAACAGATCTTAAATATCGGTCAAGCGTGCCCTGGAATTTTGTCGAAACCTTTTCTCTTTATTTATAAAGTGTTGACAAAATTCCAGGACCACCTTGACGGATATTCAAGATCTGTTGATATTAGCAGGTGCATTAAACTAAACTCTATGTCACTACTGGAGAAATAGTTGATTTAATTTGGACAAAAAAAATTAATGCCATAAAAACTGTAAAATTATTCGCGCTCCCTTCTGCCGCACCTTAAAATATAAATACAATTTAAGTACATAGGCCCTAGCACGTTTTATCCGTCCCATTCGTGGTCATTTCTTTCTTAAAAAAATATCCAAAATATTGATATAAACCATAACCTCACATTATTCCAAACATAAAAAGATGTAGAATCGATTTGGACAAAAAAAAAAGGCAAAAAAACCCCAACCAAAGTCAAATAATAAAAAGTTCCACTCACTTAAGCAGCATGGTATCTCTCAGCTGTCCAGAGCTTTTTGGAAATAACACAACACAACTCTCCAAACATAATCTTTACCATTTTCACGAACACATAAAAACACTTGACCGCGCAACTAACTTTTAAGTTGTAGTTACATTTAACTTTAAGTGATTTGACTCGTTGTAGATGACAAGTATCCATAACGACTAAATTATTTATAGACAAAGTATTACATAATATTGATGACGTTTTGGAAATAACACAACTAGTAGGTTAATTATCATCCAATCCAGCTTAACATAACCTTTCATGGGTTAATACATTAAATTATAATCATAGATAAAATACACTATATACTATATATACATAAGTTTCAAAAGTCCCCCCTCCCCCCTCATACTGCTGTAAAATATTAGCCTAAGTAAAATGAAATGTAAATATTGATAGCTACGATTTTATATTAAAAGTGTATATATCATATTTTATAATATTTATACTATGCACCACCTATTTTTTGGGGTCACGAGCTGCGTTTGCTCAGTGCCCAGGGTTCGAACCCGGCCCGAGGAGTGCAGCGAAACTCCCTTAAGGCTGAGTGTCTGATGTTTCCTTGTCTTTGTGCTTGGCACATCGGTTTCCCCTACACCTTTTTTTTTGGTAAAGAGGTGTATTACAACAACACTACCAACACCAGCTTACCCTTGGCTCGGTCTCCAAACTGTGTTTTAAATAAAAAATGTTTGAGACTACTTTGTTTTTCAGTACTGCCAACACTTCACTATGGATCTTGAAGCCTGTTATACCTTATTTGATGCTCTTCAACTCATCAAGAATACATCAATGTGTGTCATTTGGTAGGTTATCCTTTAATTAAATCGGTAAATTCAACTCTGTTTTGCATAACGTAATCAATTCAGGGGCGGCAGAACAAGGGAAGGGTAATCGTTTAGCTCCCAACAGAGAAATGACAAGTAACCAGATTTTTCTCTCTCTCCACATTCTGTCCATACAAAAAATATTTTGGAGCGAAAATAATCTTGTCGCATACACATCTATGCCATATTTTTTTGAATCCCAACATCGGTAAAAACGTATTTGTGTTTATAGAATTTCAAATATTAATAAAAATATGGAACTGAGAAAGTTTTTAGATGATTTTACAATTTTCACATAGCCAACACTGTGGCCAAAAGCAAAATCGCCAACAATTCTGTTCTTTTTGTGGATCTCGGAAAATATAAGGTCCTATATCTCGGGGGAAATTACTTGTCATAAAATGTAGAATATTAGGATTAAGCTCAGCAAGACTGTTAATAAGCTCATGTGTTAATAAAATGGGCTTAGTAATATGGTAATTAAACTTAGTTGAATTCATATATTGGTTTCAAGGTCACTGTAGTTTTAGTTTGAAGGCTAAATATTCTTCACGTCAACGTGGCTCAATATTATATTTAATTTGTGTTTTCAGTTTGGAAATGGTACAAGACCCAGTGTTCACCAGATGCCAGCACATGTTCTGTCGAGTGTGCATAACAAGGATCTTGAACAGCTCCACAAAGGTTGCACATTGTCCGCTCTGTAACACGCTATTGACCAAAAGGAACTTGGTAAAAAATGAGCATATCAGCAAACAAATAGAATGCGCTCATCGCCTTATCGACTCTATAACCGAGGATTTGCCAATGGAACGTGAGTGGATATGAGTTACTCATAAATAAAATAAATTTTTGTGTTTTTTCATGCGTTTAACACACATTAACTACATTTACATGGGACTTCCTGATTGTTGTAAATTTAAACTTGATTCTGCCAAGTGCCCATGGGTATACGACATAACACTTAGTTTTATTAATCCCAGACTATGTACCTCCTCGATGGCACTTAAGTCTGATAGTCTAATTAATGTATTATTATTAGCACCACGTCTTACTACCCGTTCGGGTTATACACACTTAAGCTAATGTGTAATGGTAGGGTGATTGTGAGATGAAATGGAGGACCTACAGTTTAACGTGGGATCCGAACCACGGTGGAGGCCTGGTATTCCTCACATTCACAAGATGTCTTGTCAGAGGTGAAAGAAGGGTTTGGTAGTCAGATAAATCTGTGCCGGGACCGAGGATTGAACCCCAGCCGCCAGCACAGAAGTCTGACACCTTACCCCTAGACCGCCAGGTCACCTCTAATTAATGTAGATCTCAACGTGAGACAATATAGAATATTATGTCTTTCTTTCCTACTGTCGTGGCTTTGTTTAGCTTATAAATAAAGTGTTATTAACATTTGGGACGTCTGTTTGTACTTGACATAACATCAGGTTTACGTTTGAAGGCGTGCGTTAGCTAAAGGGGTATGAGATTAGTACATGAAGGTCAGCGTGTAACACTAGTTTCAAAGTGCTCCATTTATAAAACATTGGTGACCTGGCGGTCTAGGGGTAAGGTGTCGGACTTCTGTGCTGGGAGTTCGGGGTTCAATCCTCGGTCCCGGCACAGATTTATTTGATTACCAAACCCTTCCTTCACCTCTGACAAGACATCTTGTGAATGTGAGGAATACCAGGCCTCCACCGTGGTTCGGATCCCACGTTAAACTGTAGGTCCTCCATTTCATCTCACAATTACCCTACCATTACACATTAGCTTAAGTGTGTATAACCCGAACGGGTAGTAAGACGCGGTAATAATAATAAAAATATAAAACATTATTTGTTTGGTTAGCTAATGTAATTTATATACATACATTTTTTTTTGGCAAAGTGGTCACACTCTAAGCTAATAATGATAATGGTGGTGGTGGTGGATGAAGGCAACAACGAATATATTGACTGTGCCAAGTCACCTTTTTCAATTCGAAGCCAAGTAATATCTTATATATTGGCTATTTATATAACCGTATAGAATGGAAATAATTGAGGATTCATCTTTATTGGCAAAGCAAAGTAAGTGTGCAAGTTGGATTGTTTTTCAAAGCAAAGTTAAAGTTGGTATTTTTTTCTAAGGCAAGTTGAAGTTTCGAAGCTCCACACACCCCCATTCTTAACACCGTGAAGGTTGTCATCGTTACAAAACACTCTCACCTGCCAAATCATTTGGACCTGCTTGAAGCTGTATGTTGCCGCTTCTAAAATTCGGACTTACTTTGCGGCGAATATTACTTTACTAGTACAAAGTATGTGCACGTTTCTTTGCTCGAAGGACCTAGGTTGCATGATCTTACTGTTCTCATCTCATAAAGCGAAAAGAGGTTTTCCTTATTGCATTATATCATTATATATTTGCATCCAATGTCGTTTTCCTGTGTTTGTCCTTTATGTTTATACCTTTTACATGTTCCTATCTATGTGTTCTATCTTTCTTTACCATTTTCCTTTTTCTCCCCTTTTGTGTTTTTGGTTTTCTCTTTTAGGAAGTTGCGTTGCGCGTTTCACACTCCTCCCAGATGAGTTTCGATAGAATGAAACCTAGGTCGGGGGGTTGGGCGGTGACAATCAATTTTATTTAAGAGACATCCATTACCTCCTTGTCCATTGGCAGCAGTGTAAAGTGTGAACTGTGTTCTTCTTTTCATTGTAAAGGCCATATTGTGTTTGTCTCCCTTTTATATGTTTCTATCCACCTTTCTTATACCTTCTTCCAAATATTAATATAATTTTAATACTTATTGGTACTAAGCTCAACCTCTAAATCTTCACTCTTTATCTCAATACATATGTTTTTTTAACACTGTTAGAAATCTTGTTTGCCATATTTCGCTTCATGTTTGTTTGTGTTGATCTGATTTCAGTGTCATATTTTGAAAGACCGCCTCACTCAACAAAAGAAGCTCTCACGCCAGTGCCGTATTCAGGCAAACCGGTTGTTTGCAACACAACAATGAATAACTCTACTAATATTGAATTTGATAAAAACAAACTTGACTACTCTACTGATGATTTGGTTAACAATATTTCCCCAGAAATTATGTCACGGGATAAAACAAATTTCCCAGATAAGTTAACGGCGACTAAAACGACCTCTTTATGTCCTACTGGCACACCAAGATTTGGGAAATCCTACGGGGTGCGGAAACCGAGCCTTAATTCTGCGGGAAAGTTGCCCGAGAGTGACAAATCATCAAGTTTGAGTGTCGATGCTGAATCTGTGAGGACTCTCGACTTGAATCTGCCCACAGTAAACAAATCTAACAGTATCGCCAACTGGTTATCATCTCAAACAAATAGTGTGTGTCGGGTCGTGGTGAATAAAATAGATAATTTATATCCTGGAGTGAATATATCAAGCTCGACTTCATTAAACAGTGTTAAAACAGACACAATTAATGAAAATAATAACTTAAGTTCTTCACTTACGAAAAACAAATGTATTTCCACTCTAAAGCACTTCACAAAAGACGAATCGAATTTCGCAATGAAACTCAAAGATGAGCCAAATAAAAGAGATTTAGAAACAATAGACGATAGTTTATTACAAAAAAGAACTGTTCCAAAGGGCATCTTTGATGTTGAAAGCAAGAACGATTCACAGGTCCATAACACCTTTAACACATTTAAAAGTAAACGTCAATCAGACAATGACTATCAAAGTGATGGCATTAACGGAGAAAAAGAGGATCCTTTCATTTTCATTAGCAGTCAGAGGACTCCAAGAAGAGTTCGATACAGGAAAGATGGAGTAAAGATTATTGGCAAAACTAGGGCTTTGCGTCCTGACAAGAAAGCTATCAAACAAAAGGAAGCCGGTAGCGACACAATTCCAAGAGTGATAGCTGATGAGGCTCAAAATGTAAATGTAGACTTTGTTGAAAACTGTCCAGTTAACATCAACGATAGTTTCGACCAAATGGTACAAGATTATAAAAGTCGTGGAAATGCACAAAAGCAAGACGGGGAAATTAGTGAATCAGGTGATGAGAGCGATGATTGTTTGAACTATCTCTTCAAATCACTTGAGGGCGGCTCCTGTAGGGAGGAAAAAGATAAAACGAAAACTAATTCCAAGTTAAGAAAGAAAAGGTTAATGAATAGATCAGAAACTATTGCTTTATCAAAAAATAAAAGTTTAGAAAATGTAATGATGGAAGAAATGGAACAATCTTTTTCAGAAATTAATAAACACAAGCTAAGAAAAGAGAATAAATTGCCACTCAAAGTTACAACCGTAAATCATAGAGGAAATGATCATTCTAGCGCTGAAAACGTGCGTGTTGCGGGGGTAGCCCCCAAAACAGATCACACACAAGTGGGGATAAATTCAAAATGTGATTCGTTCATTGGAAATAAAATGGAAACTCTGGCCAACCCAAGAGGAAAAAATGTTTTGAGTAATTCTCTAAATAAAAGGTATAATGATATCATAGGATCTTGTTCTACGGGTCTAGAATTAGTTACGGTAAACAAAGACTCAAAATTACATAATGTTGACAAATCACATTTATATCAAAAATCAATTCTTGGAAGGACTCCTCTTTTAACAAATTCTTGTGATGGTACGGAAATGCTTCCGGAACATAGTCCAAACACATTAAATTGCTCTAGTTCTAAGCCAGAGAATTCTAAACAAGACCAGATCTTATCAGAGACATCTGGCACTGAATATGACATTTTACCAACAAATCCTTCTGTAATAGAAGTAATGGAGTCGCCTGCAAAAAAACAAAAACTTGATATCTTTGACAAAATAACTCAAGAAATCCAATCAAGACTCTTGAAGAATCAGAAATTGGTTTCAAAAAAGGAAGACCCGGGTGCTAAAAATAATCCTAACAAAGAAATAACTTTGGAAACACCAATAGTTGGTTCAGGGGCTCCTGTCGAACTTAAACTTAAGTCAAATATTACGGATACAGTAGAGAGTATGCAAAATAAAACATTAGAATGTAAAAACAATTGCAATGATTCCAAAAGTGTTTTCTCTTTTGACGGATTGGGGTCAGATAAGTTCCCAAGACGAGTGATCGTTCCAACATCAGATGAATCTGATGGTCAGAGCTCCTTGTCAGACACTCGTCACGCGTCCTTAACATCGATCAAAGAGAATACTTCAACAGCCACACAAAACAAACCGTTGATAAAGTTTTGGTACTTGTCTTCCTTGCGATGCGACAAAGATGAAAAGTTTCTCAGTTGCATGTCCCACTTAACTTGCAACGAGTGCTCTCCACTGGGTCACAGGTAAGATTAGGCTTAGTTATGTTTCCTAAATATAACGTATTAAAGAGGATATCCTGTCTTCTCTTCTAAAAGTGACTACTTTAATATCATTTTACATACAGAGCAATCTTATGGATAATAATTAATAACACTATAGTTTTCATCCAGGTTATTAATAAATTTAACAATATTTAACACTAGTTTTTTCTAGGTGACCTGGCGGTCTAGGGGTAAGGTGTCAGACTTCTGTGCTGGCGGCCAGGGTTCAATCCTTGGTCCCGGCACAGATTTATCTGATTACCAAACCCTTCCTTCACCTCTGACAAGACATCTTGTGAATGTGGGGAATGCCAGGCCTCCACCGTGGTTCGGATTCCACGTTAAACTGTAGGTCCTCCATTTCATCTCACAATCACCCTACCATTACACATTAACGTAAGTGCGTATAACCCGAACGGGTAGTAAGACACGGTGCTAATAATAATAATAATAATAATAATAGTTTTTTCTATGACAGGCTATCCAACCTAACAACTGAACTTTCAATTTGTACATGCATGAAAGGTTAGATGTCAACTCTCACTATAGATGGGATTGTAGATAATGAAGATATCGAGCTTTGAATCTCGGCTTGGGTGTACTAAAGGCGGCTTTCCCTAAATGGGTTTCTCTCTCCACGCAAACGCGGGTACATATATATCTAATAAAGCCGTGCCCTTATGGGGTAGGCAAGGAACTGTGTATGTAGTTTCAAAAAAAACAAAACAGCTTCGTATTAATCCATCCTCACTAAATCTATCCACACTTCCCTATCCTTGCATACTCCCTCCTCTTCAACAACTTCCAAACACCGAGTCATGCGTGCTCCCTTAATGTTCTCTTTTTTTACATTCGTCTACAACATTTAGCCACCTTTTGCATGACCTATAACTTCTTTTTTATCCACACACTCTACCTTCATATATTAAACAGATCAAATTTTTGTCTTTATTATGTTTTTTTAATCAGTTTTCAAGTGTAAAAAATTTGGGCACCTGTCGAGTGGTTCGTTTACAATTTCACCAAATTTCAGCTTTCCATCTCATTGAGAAGTACTAGAAATCCTCTGTACAGATATGCAGACACCATTCGACTTTTATTAATACAGATAGTTTCTGATTTTTCTAATATTTATTAACAAATATCAGAGAAAAATACAAATGTCTACTTTGAAAACATGAAAAAATCAGGGAATATTGAAATACAGTTTGTGTTTGTCCTCATATTGCCTGAATGAATAATCCTAGTATTATTTCCAGAAAACTAGCAAGTGTTACAATTTCATTATAGTGGTTTATTAAATTAGGAGGGATAGCCAGCACACTTACCTAGGTGATACTGGAGTAGAAATTGTTTGGATACAACACTAAAAAACACACATTTTTAAGGACCAGCTTTCACTGTCACAGACAACTTCATCAGGCCACAAGAGTAGACTAGTAACAATCTATTTTCTTCAATAGACAGCCATTTCCTTTTTGTCCAATGGCAACAATGTAAAGTGCGAACTGTGTTCTTCTTTTCATTTTAAACACCGTTGTGTCATTTCCTGTCATGTGTTCCATCCCCCACTTCCTGTATCTTCACCCGATAATGATGTCATTACGTTGTAAGTTGAATAATGAGAACACAGCAGTCTCGCTATTATCCGAGGTGGTAGGAGAAACATCCGATTGGATTAAACAATTCCGGATAAACCCAACGATGAGCTTAGGCTCAAAAGCAAACACTGAATAACTATGCCCAAATTATATTGAGTAACTACACCCAAATAATATTGAGTCATTATTTTTTGTTATAAGCAGATGTCCTCCCCACTTTCGCTCAATGACACATTCACAAAATTTCACCCACTTATTTTTCTGTTATTATGTACACCCAAATGCAAAATTATGTTTACATTTATTGTTGAATTTTTTCATCCATGCGTTCAAGTTTTCCCGGCCTGTAAAATCACCGGACAGTTATTTCATAGCGTTTATTGAAATTTTATTAAATGATTTAAATTACTGCCCTTGTTAATGCGACCCCGGATAATCGAAAATCTTCTGTACTTGAATAGGCTAGTCTACATTTTCAAATAAAATATTTTGAATTTTAAATATGAATTAAAAAAAAAAACATTTTAGGCTAGTAATATATTATTACTATTCACATACATGTCATATTGAAATATCTTGATTTTGTGTTTACAATGTGTTTGAACTATTTGTAAAACTTAAAATAAATTTTATTTTTCTAGGAATTGCCATAGTTTTCCGTGCAACCCAAAAGAAACCTGTGATGAAGAGTGTCAAGCAACAGTCGCTAAACTAGACGTGGGAACTCAATCAGAGAGTCATCTGACTTCAAAGACTAAAAGAACACCAATATATGTAGAAACTGGTGTCCAGACATGTGTGCCTAATAAGTCATTTGGGAATGTTGATAAACTCGATCCAACTAGTCCTACCTGCAGTGAAATCGATCCAGCTAATCTTACTCGCACAACAACAACAAAAAATCCTCAAGAAACCTCGACAAAGTCCACGTGTTGTGAAAACACAAAACTATTAACTTTCGCTTCAATAGAAAAACAAATCCAAAACAACAACGTGAAAAATACAATAGTAGAGAGCACCGATATAGAATTCGTGCCAGAAACAGAAGACAATCACTGTACCGATTCGGAAATATTTTCAGAATCACTCGCGGAAGTTATGTCCGGAGATCACCCGAATGATGGAAAACCTTTGAGCAAATGTTCATCATTACATTTGGAACCACTGGTAGGGCTACAGCGAAAACAAAATGGTACAAGTACTTTGCCGAACGACTCATCAAACAGTACTCGAATAATAAATCGTTCTCCTGTGAACATGTTTGCGGGTGAAAACAAAAGTAATATTCATGTTAATTTTGAGGACATGCCCACACAGAAACAAAGTAGTAATGCAAATAATAAACACCTCAGCAGTTTAAGTGATGTTTCGACAGTCCTACTTTCCACCGGGGAAGTAAACAAATACATAAAGGAACCAGAAATCTATTCTAAGAAGAAGAAGAAGATTAGTGTGTTAGAATCGGGTTCTCATTTAACACACAATAAACAAATGCCAGGGAAATCAAACTGTGAGAACAAGGGAATTAGTGATTATGAAGTTAACAACACTGCTCATTCTACGGCAAATAAAGCTAAAGCTGTTAGACATTTAACTTTTTCACAAAATGTTATCCCCAAGCTAACTGATCCGTCCTCATCGATATTTACAGAAGAAAATACGACTCCCGGTAAAACCAAATCAAAGAAAGTGACCAAGAGAGCTCGCCGAATAAGTACATCGTCGGACTCTGGCGGTGAAATAAGACACGAAGCTCGTAAAAGGAAAATACCGAAAGAAAACATCCCTGTGGAGAATGAAACACTTTCGCCTCGTTATAAAAATGACCATTACTTTGAAAATGATATTCTTTCTTTTGATAGTGATGCGATGGATGAAGATGAGTTTATGAGAAGGGCAGTTGAAAATTGTGAGGTGTCAAATAGTTTATCAATTCTACCACCAGATGCGCCAAAAAATAAAAGTACAAGTACAGGTGCTACCGACGGTTGCGATGTAAATACATCGGTACCGGGCGATGTAAAGTTATCCACACAAGATGGGCCCCAGCAGTCAGGAAGGAGAAACAATCAGGTGTTACCAAATGTTTCACTGACATCGTCTCTTCAAGCGCTACTGGAACCAGAGTCCAGAATCGACGCGGAATCCACCCAGCCCCACACGATTGAGTTTCTGGAAGGCAGTCAGAAGGATGATGCTGAAGTATGTAGGACGGTCGAACATGATGTTCACACGAATTCTGACCAAGACATCAGTTCTTTAGGGCCGGAGAGTTATCTACTTGACACACAGCAACAACATGACATGGAGGTGAGAAGGTTATTGTATGTTCTGAGCTACGCTCACATTTTCATAGGAAGAACCTTTAAATAAATACAACATTGATAACAGTTTATTGTATTATTAATGTTAGTTTATTGGTGGTTTTTATTTTTTTTCAAACTGATATATTTTCTGTTTTCCACCTTTTTAAAATTAATATATATCTGTTAAGGTGGTACAATTTGTAAAACTGTTTTTCCTGCGAGTTAGACCTGCACGCAGCCTCACTAACATCAATAAATTCCCCTCTTCTTTAATCTTGGATTATTGGAAGACCTAGACGCATGGGAGGATAGCATTAAAATATACCTGAAAGATATAGGGTGTAATGTTTTGGAAAAAAAAAAATTACTTCCATAATTATTATTCTTTTTCGTGTAAATAAAATATATATAGTAAATAACATTATGAAGTATACATTACATGCTTTAAAAGATAACTTTTAACAATTTTCAATTTAAAAAAATCAAAAACAAAATGGGGGTCCGGATTTGGGCACTCTACTCTATTATTATTATTATTATTAAAAAATATTAATAGAAAAACGAGGGTGGAGGGG
>CABFOW010005118.1:19306-43079 GCA_902141385.1 Timema californicum
AATGTACCCCTTGTTCACCATGGAATGTCCCCTTGTTCACCATGAAATGTCCCCTTGTTCACCATGAAATGTCCCCTTGTTCACCATGGAATGTACCCCTTGTTCACCATGAAAGGTGCCACTTGTTCCCCACGAAAGGTGCCACTTGTTCACCATGGAATGTACCCCTTGTTCACCACGAAAGGTGCCACTTGTTCACCATGAAATGTACCCCTTGTTACCCACAAAAGGTGCCACTTGTTCACCATGAAATGTACTTGTTCACCATGAAATGTACCCCTTGTTCACCATGAAATGTCCCCTTGTTCACCATGGAATGTACCCCTTGTTCACCATGGAATGTACCCCTTGTTCACCATGAAATGTACCCCTTGTTCACTATGGAATGTACCCCTTGTTCACCATGAAATGTCCCCCTTGTTCACCATGAAATGTCCCCTTGTTCACCATGGAATGTACCCCTTGTTCACCATGAAATGTCCCCTTGTTCACCATGAAATGTGGCAAGCCTGTGTTTCTTGGTACAGCTGATAAGATTGTGACATGGTGTGATAAGTCAAGGTAAGATTGCTTGTTGCCCTTCATGTGATCACAGGTCAAGATGATTGTAGTTCTAAAAACTATCAGCCTCACTCAACTTAAACATATTTATAATTACAAATACTTACTAGTTTTTCTTTAAACTACGTACATTATTTTTCTTTTCCCAAACTTCACTGGGAGTATATCATCTTTTAATATCACATAACTGATGCAATGTGCATGGACATTTATTTCTTTGTTGATTGTGGTTATTTACAGGGATATAAAAACAAGACTAAATTTGGATTCAAGGTGTAAACAAAGTCCAACCCCATCCAAACAATCATCCAACACACTTAACCCGCAGCAAACGACAGATGTCCCCACGTCCTGTTGGAAACGACCAACGACCATCGACTATCAACCGATGGCTGGAAATGTCAAACAGTCGACCAATCCTCGGCCGGCGAATATCCGTACGCCGTCGTTACCTACAGAGTTATGTGTTGCATGCAGTGGTCTTACGCTCCAAGATAAACAAAAAGTAGTTCACTTTGCAGACTTTTTCAAACTTTCCTTTAGCAACAGCTATGAGTCTAGGATCACACACTTGGTCGTGCCGAAAGTGGTTGAGAACTTGAGGACAATCAAGTTTCTGTTTGGAATAGCCGAAAAGAAGTGGATCGTGTATCTGGATTGGGTCACAGACTCCATCGCAGCCAACACCCTTTTACCAGAGGTAAGGATATTACAAACGTTTGTGTTCCGTTCCTTTATGGAAACAGCGACAACGCCTGCTTTGATGGTCGACAAACTCGCAACGGACTCAACTGCTGATGACGGGAAGATCGGAGTTTGAATCCGTTTCGGGCATACTGTGTTATTCCCCTTTTCGTTTCCTGCTTATCCACTCAAATGTGGGTACTCTTTATTTTAAATCTATCTTACTCATCCCCACTTTATTAGCGTAATTCACATGTGTATAACCTTATTGAGTATTGAGACGCGGTGGAAAAAAAAAATACAGCACCCTCGCCTCTCCAAATAGCTCCAAGTGGCTTTTGATTCTTTTAAATCTGTCAATCAAAGACTACTTCAAATATCTTCTAGAGGAATATAATCTTTTTAAATCGAGCGGCGATTACCCCAAATAGTTTCTAGAAGCATCAAATTTTCAAAAATTTGCTCTATGTTCAGCATTTTAAATAGCTTAAAGAGGCATATAATTTTTTTAAAAATGTGAGAATTACTTCAAATAGCTTATGGAGGCATTAAAATTTCAATTTTTTTTTTTAAAGGAATGACTCCTCCCAAATAACTTCTAGGTTTATACAAATTTTTAAATTTTGGATATTTTAGTGGCAAGGATCCTTGGACTCCTCTTTGGGTTGTAAAGCAAACCCCTTTAAAAAAATTATATTTTAATTCTGGCTACTTACTACTTAGATTGTTCAACCACCACCCCCTACCCCCCCAAAGTAAATTTCTGGGTGCACCACTGTTCATTATCAATATTAATTTACACTTCTAACACATAAGTTAACAAAACAAAAACAATCAACTTGTATGCTTAAAAAAAAATCATATCTTTAATCAATAGTCTTGTTTTCTTTAATGGTTGAGTAATTGCTGGTAATGTAAGTAACATTCATAAATCCATAGAGTTAGTAAATTTACACATAAAAAATAGCAGAGTAAATATTCACAGTCAAGATTTATCCTTAATTTTGAGAATTACTCTCAAGTACAGCACTCATTTCTCCTATCTTGTAGTTTCATATCCCTACTTCATTGTTTTTATATTAGTTTTATTTAGAAACTTTGTTTATTTTTTTGGAAAATCCCTTTTTATTTTTATTATTTTGTCTCAAGAATGTAATTTGTTATGTAAATATGACCCGACCCGTATAAAAACTAGTGCTTCCTCTTGTAATGTATTTCAGGAGAGGTACGAAGCTCTGGGTAATGATGTCGGCCCCAGGTTGTCGAGACAGACCAATACACCTCTGTTCCAACAGTTTGAGTTCTATTTCGATTCCCTTTCTAGCGGGACTATCGATAAAGCACAAATTGAGGTAAGATAATGTTTGTGACCTCTCACTCGAATCTTTGGGCACTAAATGACCCCTGAGGTGATATGTGGTGCACGTTAAACTGTGTATCTCGTTGAAATATCTACTGATTAGTGGGTCGCTCTCCCAAAACAACTGAATATATTGTGTAAAGAACAAAATAGTGTTAGCTAACGACAAACAAAAAGGTGTATCTGGAAGCAATTTTCTTGCTCATTAAGAAGCTTTAAAGAACACAGCGATGTTTCCCGAACATCAACTTTCCGAGTTCTTGTTTTATCTGACCTCGACCTTGTTGACATTGATTCTGAAACTCTAAACGAGTCAAAATATCGAGTTTTTGTTTATGTCACTAAAAGTATCCCAAGGAAGGAATTATGATAAGTACTTTAACGCCAACACCTAACATATTTCTTAACTTTAGGGGTGAAATACCGCCCCGTTTATGTTGGCTTGTCTTTCCTCTGCGGTGCTTCATTTTTTCATTTATATCGGCCCGGTGGCGTACCAAGTCTGCCCGCACACAGGTAATGTGTTGCTTGGGAAAAAGTTAGTTCCATCTGTTTTTGACTGTGAGTTGTTAATTAACAAAAAAGGGAATTCAAGACTAACATTTTGGAAATTTCAATTAGATATATAAGAAAGCTAACATATTTTAGGGAAAATCTCATACCCCATGTCCATAAGGACGCCTCCACACAAATATTTAGATGCTGCCTTACAAATGGAGGTTTTTCATTCTGTGTCTTTTTAGCCACAGACACTTAGTGAAGTCGCTTGAGAGCCCCAAATCCTGACCTTACCATTGGTGTAAGGATGCAGATAGGTAGGTCATGTGGTCAGCGTCAGACATACGTTCAGTTTGCGACTCCTTGTTCCTAAGTTCTCGCAAATTGTCACTCTTACACTGGTCTACTATAAAATATTTATGATCAACATTTATCTATTAAAAACATCTTAATCATTAATTTTTATGAACATGTTTTGTATGTTATTGTGTTATTTTTTTAAAACTTCACATCATGTTTTTACTATAATCTAAAATCTTGGTGTTGATGATGCACCTTAAACAACAACAAATATTTTTAATTATCTGTAAGCTGTTGATTTTAATTCATCTCGACGTATGGTTTTTGTTCATCAGAATTTGGTAACAACCTGTGGAGCCACGGTAGTGCCTCATCCCATCAAGTTCAATTTATACTCCGGCAAGATCTGTATGATCATTATTGAGACTAGAGAAGAAGATGATGATCTTACCAGGGCAATAGGTCAGTATGTCAATACCATTCTCATTTGTGCTAAGAAAAATGATTGGATTTCATTACATAACATATTTCTTTTTGGTTAAAAATGATGACAGGTGACCTGGCGGTCTAGGGGGTCAGGTGTCAGACTTCTGAGCTAGGGGTCCGGGGTTCAATACTCGGTCCCGGCAAAGATTTATCTGATTACCAAACCCTTCCTTCACCTCTGACAAGACATCTTGTGAATGTGGGGAATGCCAGGCCTCCACCGTGGTTCGGATCCCACGTTAAACTGTAGGTCCTCCATTTCATCTCACAATCACCCTACCATTACACATTAGCGTAAGTGCGTATAACCCGAACGGGTAGTAAGACGCGGTGCTAATAATAATAATAATAATAATAATAATAATAAGGAGAAGGGACTAACATCACCAGACAGGAAAGATTTATTTTCTGTCTCGTGCTTAAGTTAAAATATTTTAATTAATCTTTCTCTGAATATTGTAGCTTTTAACCAGTCTGTTTGGACAGCTCGTTTACAAATATCAATCGAACCATCTTTTTTACATAAATATCAATTGCAGTTAAAATGCTCTATGCTCTGATCAATAAACAACTTTTTTTCAATGGATTAATTTAGTTTACTCTCTCACATGGCATAACATGGTTATTAATTAGTATATTTTTAACTTGTTTTAATTTGTTATATGTTATAATTTGTAATACTCCACATTAATATCACAACCTCATATATTTCCTCTATAACTCTATGTATTGTATTCATATTGTAATTTTGACTATTATTACTAGAAATTGTTTTGTTATTCACAACTTGTTGAAGCAATTAATCTCTAAACAAGTTTTTCTTTCCTCTTTATAAAACTCTTGAATTTTATATTATTATTATTATTAGCACCGCGTCTTACTACCCGTTCGGGTTATACGCACTTACGCTAATGTGTAATGGTAGGGTGATTGTGAGATGAAATGGAGGACCTACAGTTTAACGTGGGATCCGAACCACGGTGGAGGCCTGGCATTCCCCACATTCACAAGATGTCTTGTCAGAGGTGAAGGAAGGGTTTGGTAATCAGATAGATCTGTGCCGGGACCGAGGATTGAACCCCGGCCGCCAGCACAGAAGTGTCTGACACCTCACCCCCTAGACCGCCAGGTCACCTAATTGAATTTTATATCAAACTAAATATTTCTCAACTTAATATTTTAGATTCGTTTAGCTTAAAAATTATCTTTGAAGTAAGACAATTATTGTTGGTCCAAGTGGTGTGTACCTGTGTAATGTGTAATGTTTGACTTGATCCGACAGAACTTTACAACGAGTTCAAGGCCCCCTCCTTCTATCTTGACTTCATCATTGAAAGCATCGCCCAGTTCGCAATAGCCGACTGTTATGATTACGTCACATTGCCCATCACAAAAGAAGACTTCAGGAAATTTGGCTATCCTGTTTGAAGAGTTGTGCGGGGATTCACGAAGTACTCGTTTTATTAATCTTTGTTTTATAATTGTATTTTCCCTCCTTTATTGTATTGTTTTGTAAAGTATTTTACCACATCCCAATGCATTATGGGAAAGTGGGCAAACCATATACTGCAATGACTACTATGAAGTTATTGTCTAAATGTAATATTTGTTTGATTCTTAGCCGTTTACTATGGATTTGGTACCATTGTACCAAGTGTTGATTTTCAACCAAATAAATAGTAAATTGGTTTAGCAAAATAAGAACTGCCTGTACTCCTTTATTTGAATATTATTTATGCTTTGATTTCCTCCTGCATAGTATTATAAAATTTAAATCATTCATTATGCCACAGTGAATTATTTTGTTTCCTTTATTTGACTTATCTCAAAGCATGGACAGCATAAGTTTATTTATAGCCTTAGGTTCACACTTTCATTCAAATTTTATCGTTTCTCAATTAAATTATCTTTATTTACCAAGCACCCGATATTAATTTCCTTTTCTTCAACCCAGTCTTGGTGACTCTCTTGGAAAACACTTTGGTTTATAAGAAAAGTTAAATACTTTACTTACGCTTTGGTTTTAGGAGCTCAAAAGTTAGTTGCCGCACTTACGAAAGTACACCACCTATCCCTATCTTTAGCTGGTTCTATCCAGTCCACCTCATTACACCCTATCTCTATCTTGAGCTAGTTCTATCCAGTCCACCTCATTACACCCATTCTCTATCTTTAGCTAGTTCTACCCAGTCCACCTCATTACACCCCATCTCTTTCAGGTCCAATCTAATGTTATCCTCCCATCTGTCTATATCTTCCCATTGGGTCTCCCAGTCAGTCCCTGAACAAGGTTCTAGGATCTTCCATTCACACTTCATGTCCTGTCCTGCCCACCGTAATCTACGAGACTTGATTATCCTAACAATATCTTGTGATGAGTACAGGCTGTGTAACTCATCATTGTGTAATATCTTTCTAAATAACCAAATAAAATTAAGTTTATAAATCTAAAATAATCAAGGTAAAATTGAGTGATGACTTTTAAAATATATAAAGAACATCCCATGGTTCTTTTTCAACTTGTCTTGGTACCTGTTTGGGCTAACTTAGATGTATATATATATATATATATAAAGCTTCACGCACTATACAGTTATTTGGTTCCTAAAATATATCATAATTTAATTTACAGAGTCATTATACTAAGAAAATATTATTTGTTGATTATGAATTAGTATTCACCTTTCTCATTTGATTAATTGTATTGAGGTTTTTTGTCTTGTTTTTTGTATATGAATCAATCCAGAGTCTAATAGAAATGTATTATTCCCTAAATTATGTTAAGGTAGAATTATAAATCAAAATATTCATACTGTGTTAATTCATTACTTAGGTTTCTTATGTTAATTTATTGTTTCTGGTTTTCCTAGTTTTAGGTCCTAAAAAGATGCTGATTAAAGATTGTAAATTTGATTATAAACACATTTAAAGCATATTTGTTCCTTAAATAATTGTTTTAATCAGTTACAAGTGAAATGACTTACTATATCTTTAGGTTTAAATTAGGAGGGATAGCCAGCACACTTAACTTGGTGATACTGGAGTAGAAATTGTTTGGATAGAACAATAAAAAACACACAGTCAACCTTACAGTTCAACCAAAAGCATCAGTCCACTCTCCTGACCTGATGAAGCTGTCTGTGACAGTGAAAATTTGTCCTTAAAAATGTGTTTGTGTGTTTTAGTGTTATATCCAAACAATTTCTACTCCAGTATCACCAAGGTAAGTGTGCTGGCTACCCCTCCTAATGTCTACTCCAGTATCACCAAGGTAAGTGTGCTGGCTACCCCTCCTAATGTCTACTCCAGTATCACCAAGGTAAGAGTTCTGGCTACCCCTCCTAATTTAAACCATGATTCAGCCTAATGCTCTATACCACATAACCTCTACTATTCATTTCAATTATAACAAGTCTTATGTATCTTCACATCATGCATTTAGGTAGGTATACATCTATCCACACACACACACTTCTTAATTTGTTCATAACTAAAATAATTATTTTAGAAAAAAGATTGCTTAAAAAAATATTTTTCTATCGTTTAACATGTGCATATAAATCCTGATTTTTTTTTACAGGAACCCCACTTTCTAAAGTTATTGAAACTTGCCAGTTTACAAACATGTATTACGGTAGAGTCTCTATAATCGGACATTCTGTCTAACCCAAAATATCCTCATTGTTGTGCGGTATCGCATGCATATAATTTTCACACATTGTTTCTTTGTCACACACTGCTGTACTGAATGCACACTCATATTGTTGCTTTGTCTGCCATTTTGTGTACATGTACATCAATATTAAAAAAAGTTTAAATATAGATTACTGTAATTAAATTAAAGTTTTGTTTAAATAAAATAAAAGTTCTGTAATTTATTGTATTTGTATTGTAGTGTAATAAATGACTAACAAAACCTTATTTCATACCTATTCTGCACTTCTAATTGTTTCCATGCCCTTCCCTCTCCATCTGTTGGTGCCGTTTAGGTCGGATTTACGAGACATTATTAATTATGAAGTCACCCGCCTCAGTGGCATAGTTGGCTAACGCCCGAGTCGTGTTGAGCTCGACAGCCTAGGACGGAGAGATCGAGGTTCGAATCTCGGTCGGGTGAACTGGGGGCGGTTTTTCCTAAATGGTTTTCCACTCTCCCTCCACGCAAATGCGGGTTCACTTCCTCTAATTCAACCTTCCCAATTCCTAATCCATTAGAGTAATTAGTACTTAAAGCGTATAACCTGAACGGGTAGTAAGACGTGGTGCTATATAATAAAAAAAACATTAAGTCCATCTAAAAAGTTATCAAAAGCTTTCAATAATAGCTCCTTACAGATTCACTGTACAATTTATTTTTACAATATTAATTAAATGGAAAAGAATTTAAATCCATATGTAATTTTTTATTTCGGTTATTATTGCAACACGAGTTTCTAGGCTTCCTATTTTTCTCAAAAAGTGATATTATTTATGTAAATACGAGTCAAATTAGTACCCATTAAAAAAAAACTAGGACATAACTGTCTAGTACATTTTTTGTCCATATTGTGTATTCAACTATTTATTTACATTTATAGAAAAAATATAGGTTTGCAAATTAATTCTAAAAATTAATCTTCATTTTATCTTGATTTTTAGAAACGCATAAAAGTATTACTTAAAAACAAAATAAATTATATAATTTTGTTTCTTGCATTGATTAGAAACATTTTTATTTGATCAAAATATTAGATAGTAAGTGAAACTGTTTATTGATCGGTGTCCAGCTTCTCGAATACACGATCATCCAGTATATTCACAGTCTCGACGGGGCTCCAGCAGTTTCTGGGATCACTACTCGTGAAAGGATCGAGAGTCTGGAAATCGAGGAGCTCTACATTGTTGGGCAGGACCAACCTAAACAACAACAAACACTTTTAGTTTCTCCTACAGGCCTTCGCATTAACCTCGCAAACGTTGTAGCCCACTTGGTCATTAAATAATCAAAGGTGACTTTGTGGTCTAGGGGTAAGGTGTCAAACTTCTGAACTGGGGGTCTGGGGTTCAATCCTTGGTCCCGGCACAGATTTATCTGATTACCAAACCCTTCCTTCACCTCTGACAAGACATCTTGTGAATGTGAGGAATGCCAGGCCTCCACCGTGGTTCGGATTCCACGTTAAACTGTAGGTCCTCCATTTCATCTCACAATCACCCTACCATTACACATTAGCGTAAGTGCGTATAACCCGAACGGGTAGTAAGACGCGGTGATAATAATAATAATAAATGATCGAATGGTCCCGCCTTCTTCCCTGGGTCTCTTAGTGCCCCGATTCTAACTTTCCATCGTTTATTGTTCATTGAATATACCTATACTGCAAATTTTTAAATTAATTACTTGAAAATAAAATATTTTTATTCAAGTTATACATATATTTATCCATACAGCAATTTAAAATAATAAAATATGGATATTACTTGTATTAATATGAAGTGTTGGTCAAAGCACATATTCCCATAGTAAATTAATGTGTTAAAATGTTTAAAAAAAAGTTACTTAAAACAAAAGGGTGATTAAAGTAAACAATTATAGTGTAATGATATATCAACCCAAAATGATGGAATTATAGTTGCAGATGTGAAATAGTGTGGCATTGATGACTTACGCAATAGTGTAATATGTAAAGGTAAGCTTGATGCCATTAAGGTAAACATACCCTGCCTGGAGAGTTGTGGGGAAGCACAGTAACATTATACGCAGTGTAGCCGTTGTATTGGGCTTTCAAACTGTATAGATCTCAGTTTTTAAAATATTAAGTACTTCAAGTGGGATTTAAGAAATAAATCCCTTCTTATGGGCTTAGAGACGTCAAACAACAAGGACATGAATCACGGTTCTCAGCGACATACCTGTAAGAGTGTAGGAAAGTTCTATAGGGGAGTGTGTCCTTGCGATTGCTGTACGTGTAGTCGCCCACGATCGTGTGACCGATGTGGGCGCAGTGAACGCGCAGCTGGTGGCGACGACCTGTGATTGGTCTAAGTATCACTTTGGTGGCGGGATAGTTGTCGAACAAGCCCCGCTGTAGGATCAACATCCGCGTCTGGGCGGGTCGCGGGGATGTGCAGTTGAGGTCGGAGGACGTACACATGCGGTGGCTCCCGCGCTCCTCTCGGGAATCCTCCCCGATCGCCTCGTTCATGTACATCAGTTCTTTCGAGACGTGTCCTCGTAAAACGGCGAGGTAATATTTCTTGGTTTTTCTCTGGTGGAAACATAACGTGGCTTCTGAACAGGCTTTTTTATTCAACGCGAGGCAGATGACGCCGCTTGTGGCGTAGTCCAGCCGATGGACAAAGTAGAAATCGTGTTTTAGTCCGGGATTGACCAGTTCCGGGTACAGCTTTCGGAGTTGTAGTTGTAATGAAACCTGCGTAGACACAAGACCCACTTGAGACGTTTCAATAAAAACTCTTGGATCATTGTTGAAAGGTCTAAACTTAGAATAGTTAGGCTTGCAGCCAGTGTTGTCTGATTTAAAGCAGATCGGCTCTTTGAAGGGTAATTCAATTACTGATGGGAGTTTAATTAAATGAGAAACTGTATAGTTATTATTATTATTATTAGCACCGCGTCTTACCCGTTCGGGTTGTACGCACTTACTCTAATGTGTAATGGTAGGGTGATTGTGAGATGAAACGGAGGACCTACAGTTTAACGTAGGATCCGAACCACGGTGGAGGCCTGGCATTCCCCACATTCACAAGATGTCTTGTCAGAGGATGAAGGAAGGGTTTGGTAATCAGATAAATCCATGCCGGGACCGAGTATTGAACCCCGGCCGCTAGCACAGAAGTCTGACACCTTACCCCCTAGACCACCAGGTCACCCCCATTTTAATAATATCCAGTCTAATCATGCTCTGTCAGGGCAAGTTTATGTAGTAGGTTTAATCGATACTATATAGTGGACTTGTTTACCTGTTCATCCGGATTATTGCTGTTGATTACAACATCATAACCTTTATTTACTATTAGAAAGTTACAGCTTCGATGCAAAATATTTGATTTTTTACTGAAATCAAACTTATCTCTAGAATTGAACATTCTAGTTTTTATTAAAAGAACCAATTTATACCACACAGCGTCTACATGGCATAAAAATAGTTTTATTAAAGGATCTATAAAATAACCTATACTGTAAATTGGGATCAAATTCATATCACAGATCACAAGAAGTCTGCCAGATCCACAATAAACCAACCATTGATAGCCAACCAGAGCAAAATAAATGGAACTAAGTGAGATTCTAGTTCCAAAACTTCTAATAGATGGCAGTAATGTAGAGAATTAGTTTAAAAAGATCTCATACAAAGCGCTAGGGCAAAAAATCTCTTATTTATGATTAACTCAGGATCTGCGGACTTAGAACTATAATTCACACCAAGTGTGCTATGTTCATGTAAACAATGACCCTACATAAGTGTGGAGCCTGGTTCTGCCATTATTGCTTGGTATGTGCCTTCAAACCATATTGGACTCGAAAATAGCACTGTAAGACCGCCGATTTAAGGTGCCACAGTTTCTATATTTCAAATTGGGGAACGAGCACATAGGTGGGGATTGTAGTACTAGGTGCCTACAACAACCCTACGTAGTCGTGGAATCTGGTTCTTATGGAAATTTAGAGATAATTGACTTTGAACCTGCATCCCACACAAAACTAGCTTTCTAAAATCACACCGTCTGGAACTCCAAACAGATGTTCACAAAATAACTGGCTGCGTCAAAAATAAGTTTTTATCAAAACAGGTTGCTTCCCAAGGTCACAGACAAATAATATATCCAGACACTCAACCTACAAGTTAAAATGGTTGAGCTCCTTTTGGCAGCTTGAGTTTTTCAACACTAGGATTGCTGCGGTTAGTCCTTACATAACCCAGCAGTGACACTAGCGAAACCCAGTGTTGAAGGACTCAAGCTGGCAAAAGGAGCGCAGCGAAATCCCTGTAAGGTTGAGAATCTGTTTCTAACTTGTCTGTGTCCAAGGTACACTCTGTAGACTTTGTAGCACTTTATTTTACCATATCTCAAATACAATAGTCTTGCGATTGAACCAGTCTCCTCACCCATAGGCTACCTCTCAAAGACCAGAGTTTTATTGCATTGCATGGAGGCCCCACCCACCCCTCTCCCCCACAGCCTAAAATAATCCGCACAAAGATGATACTTTGTTATTCTTATCTTAACCTAACCATAAGAAAGCATTGGCTGATGAGCCCAACGCCGCCTCAGGGAATGTTTAGTTATGAAAACAGACAATTTAGTATTTGCTTCAGCTGAGTATATTCCCACTGGTCTTTTTTTCTTTGTGAAAACGTCATAAATCTACTCATGATTATTTAGATTAGCGACTGCGCTCTGATATCATGGTGACGTATCAATACAGTTAAATTTTAAGGATGTTGTGGTTGGATATGGTAACAACTTAACCAAATGAGCTTGTCAAAGTCAGTATTTGGCACCTCGGTAATGTGCTTTAGGCCATTTACGGGGGAGGGATAAATTGTAACTCTGGTCACCTCATTAGAATAAATCTGCAAGGATCAGCCTCGAGCTAAACTGGTTGTGCTCTGGGCTAAAGAGGGGTGGGGGAAAGCATTTTTGCAAGTCCAAAGCGACATAGTGCTTAATCGGTACATCTCAAATCATATAGAGCCGGCTTTATTTTGGTTTTACACCCTAAAACTAATTCTAACGTTTCTTATTCTACGCCACCTGAACTATCTTTTGAGCCAGAGAGATAACTTTGCAACTGGTGAGTAGAAGCTGAGACAGTTTATTGTTTTAGTGAATGGTGACTGGAACACCGCTCAAGTCTTAAAGTATACATTTATAAATATTATTTTTATATTCATGTATATACATATAAATTTGTATTATATATGTTGACCATAGAAGAACACAGGACAGCTATATTTTGTTCCGCGATCATGTCATGTGAACTCTCTTTAAGTAGGTAATTCCGAACCCTTCCTTTTAATTGGGGGAGTTTTATATTATAAATCAATATTATAGAGTTAAAGTATTTTGATTGTATGTTAGGTGTTTCTGGCAATTTTGCAGTATTAAAGTGCCCGATTCACCATTTAAATTTTATATTTTATCTATCTGATCAGGGAGTGTGAACTATTTTTATGTATGTAATTTCGAGTCCTTCCTTTTACCTGGGGGGATTCAAATAATAGATTTTTTTAGTTATTTTATTTGTTTTTGTTTTCCAATGAACCTCCATATTGAATCTCGGTACCATTCAAATTTAACACAATCTTCATAGATTTGTACTGTCAAACAAAGTATTTCTAGCCATATATAAATATATCTGGAAATTCTACCCAATAAAATTGAAAGATATGCCTAATTTTATATTAATTATTTTTGTGTTCTCTGTTACAAATGGTACAAGATATAATTGAATGCTTATTGCTATTATTTTACCCACAAAAAAATGCATATATTTTTTTATCTCACATATGCCAATACTTGTCGTTTTCACTAAGGTTCCATGACATGTTTATCTATTTTAAAGGCCTTATTGCCCAATACGACGTGGGTCAAAATGTTTGAATGTGGTAAATACCATGTTGAAGTTCCACCCGCCGCCCCTTCCCCCCATTTTTTTTACCAGCCGTTCTATCTATGATTTATTTAAAATTCCAGCATCTCCTTCGTTACAATAATAACCAACCTCGACAGCAAGAAATTTTAGTTAGCATCTATCATACTAAGAAGGACCATTGAAAAACAGCCTTTTTAGTTGTAGAATAAAGCACCTGTTTGAAAGACGCTGCAATTCTCACATGTTTCCCATCCATCCAATGCTGTGACAACATTTAGGAAATTTCACCAAGTCAAGAATTCTTCTTTATTGTTATCACAATAAATTTGGTCAGAGAGGGTAAAAATCTTCTTGGCAGTTTTTCTTTGAGCGCCTTAAGAACTTGTGGGACAAATGCTAGAAGGATATATGTGGTATGAAAATGCCAATAAACGAAAGGACTCCCCAGTTACCATAAATCTGAAAAAGAAAGAAGAAAAATTTATAAACAGTGACACCTTCCACTATAAAGATATTTATAATTCAAATGTGTAATTGCCAGTGACAATAATCATTTTCGTTATCTATAAAATAAAATCCAAATGGGCAATGCAAAATGCAGTGGTAAATTATTAGAGATAACAAGAGGTTGATAAATTAACAAAAGAATCCATAAACCGGATAGGCGGTTTCGAAGAAAAGGGCTTCTTATTGGGAGAGGCTAAGTTTCCTTGATAAAGTGGAGGATGAACGAGAAAGCGTTTCAAACACCCTGAATGAAAGGGAAAACAATGAGAAAATGCAGGAAGAGACCAAAGCTGGTCCTGATAGCAAAGCGGAGGATGATCAGGTAGCTTTCAATTTATGTGATGTGAGCACAAGACACTTACATGAAAATCAAAGAAAAATAAAACACAAGAATTTATCAGCAGCAGTAGCTTCTACTTCCCAGATGCCTGGGTCAAAAACAAAAAAGTTCAGAAAAGAAAACATTATGTTGGACGTGATAAAAGAAAAAAAATTATATAAGAGCGACTACAAAATACAGAAAATATATTGACAAAATTACAAAGTCAAAGAGAGAAGACGAAATTGATATTTTCTTCAAAACCATTGCGGCAATTGTTAAAAAGCTTGAACATGAAGTTAAAACTGAAGCTAAAATGATTTTTTTTAAAAATATTGTGACAGAATTGAAAATTTGAAATCAAAGCTCAAGAGGATGTGTGGGAATCATTTATACATTTAATAACGATAGTAAGGATGGCCTGGCGGTCCAGGGGTAAGGTGTCAGATTTCTGTGCTGAGGGTCCGGTGTTCAATCCTCGGTCCCGGCAAAGATTTATCTGATTACCAAACCCTTCCTTCACCTCTGAAAAGACGTGTATTAATCACTATTTGTGAATGTGTGGAATGCCAGGCCTCTACCGTGGTTCGAATTCCACTTTAAACTGTAGGTCCTCCATTTCATCTCATGATCACCCTACCATTACACATTAAAGTAAGTGCGTATAACCTGAACGGGTAGTAAGACGCGGTGGTGATAATAATAATGAGAACAACGAACCCAACTCAATAGAATATCACAACTATTACTGCAGCACTGATGTGCCATCTTCAGTATACACTAATAAACAATTAATGGAAACTCAAATAGTTAGTAGGTACCTAAATCTATTGTCAGAACCTTAATAAGTTGATACCCTCAAATATTTATGAATAAACGAATTATTTATTAATTCTCTTATTGATTTTAAAGCATTATCATTATTATAGGTACCTCGAAGTGAGAGCGAGTTTTTTTAGCTGGTCTGATCGACCTTTTCACTCTATTACACGACTCTGTTGTCAAATGGTTGTGAATGAGATTCACAAGTAGAAAACATTGTTCTCATGAGAATCTGAAATACGCTTTACATGTCTCCTCTTCATCCAGTAGATTTTTCTCAACTCATGTTTTGATATTCCCGCATTTTTCCTGCAAGAAAACACTTTACTAACTGTTATAGTTATAGTGAAATTACGGCCAACAAGCTAATTTATTTTTACTTCTTATTCTTTATCATCCTCAAAGTAATTTAGCAGCAATAAAGGTCACAGTTTTTTTTCCTTTTTTGATACACAATGTATTTTAACGTTCTGTTCACAACCACTGTAAAATCACTACTGAAGAGTAATTGCGCCGTCAGCCACGTTTCTTCATAGTCACACTCCACAATACATTATGCGTCGTCAAAGGGCAGCATTTCACGCGCTACACAACGCACGAACTGTGCTGTCAGGAAACACTACTTTAGAGATTTAATTAGAAACGTCTATGTTAAATATTTACAATAGGCCTAGATTAATTCTTAAGTCTCTGTTTCATCTTTCAAATTTTATAATACCCTTAAAATAAATTACTGAAATATGTATATTTTAAAAAACTTTAATTGGTGTCAAACACGTTCAAAATAAAAATAAATTCACATTAATATTGAAGTTTAACAGGTTAAAAATAAATTAGAATATAATTTTCAACGTTTAACTTATTCAATTATTTAATGTTCTCAAAACTTTGTGATAGTATTATAGTGGTAGCCCCTAGTTATTATGTTGGCGGAATGTTTAGTCTGTTGGGGCGAAGATCTTATGGGATCAACTTAATACTTTTATGGCTACAAATGGCATCGATTCTAGGATTAGTTTCCATACGAAGAACACGACTTTTTATATCAAATTTTTCAGGTATGAAATTAATTGGGCTGGTCAACGATGGAAGTGAAACACTACCAGGTGCAACAACTCTGCGCTCTAACATCTTCACTTTGAAACTGTCGAGTACTGCCCCTAATTGTTTTGGAAGATCATTTCTTGGCATGGTCAGAATTTGGGTAAAGGATGCTCGCCTAGCGAGAGACAATTGTTCCCTAGTGATGGAACGACCAAGATTATCTGAGTCTGTGGAAGAAGAATTCATAGTTTTAGTACTATAGAAGCTAGGAACTGTATGTTCGTAGGCATTGATCTCTGAGTCTGTCCTCAATGTTTTAAGGCTAGCAGACTTGAGACAATAGTGCATGTTTGTATCTATTGATTTATTTAATGTGGGAACAAATGTAATTCCTGTCGAACTTGGTACAAAATATTCTTTTCCCTCGTCAGAACATGATATGTCTGGAACATTAATAACATGCGTTGGATCCCCGATCTTGGCCACGAGTGGAACAGAAAGTCCAGCCCACGAGTCTCTTATAGATGTTGGAGGCGAGGCATCCGACTTCCAAACTAAACTATCTGTCACGTTGGCTTCCCCTGGTTCACATGCGAGAAAATTCCACTTAATTACTTTAAGTAAAGCCAAATAAGAGCAATGAACTGTGAATACCACAGATTGTTTGGCAAGATAATTATTGTAAGATATTTCTAGACAGTTAACAACTATCTCGTCTCGTATAGAAAATATTGTGTTATCCCGTTCTTCATCATCCAAAATTTCTAGCCATTTTATTTTTGGCATACCAGATATCAATTCTAAAGTACGAATTTTTTCCTCAATTAAACCACTATCGACCAACTCTTTTTTACCACTCATCGTGACATTTACTCGACTTCGTAGCTTGGTTTTCTTCATTTTCATACATCCATCTATCACTGGTACTCTATGAAAATATTTTTGTCTCGTTTCGTACTAATCTATTATCTACATTTCGTTCAACCATAATTAACAATAAATAATAAAATATTCCAAGCATAGATCACCTGAAATATGAACTTAAAATATACAATACATTATACATTTATTCAAGGTATGGCTAATTCATAGGTAGTGTCTTGCTGACCATTTTGGCTTGTAATAAAAATATTGTTTATATATTATCAGAATAACTCAATATCGCGTTCTTACTGTTAAAGTTGACACTTTTTATTACAAGTTAATCATAACGCACTGTAATGTTAAATAGTCAGCCAGAAGGCTGTAAGTTTTTTGTTATTATTTTGTCTCTCTTCCGTTTCCTGTGGTCTCGAGAATGTAATGGTGGTGCCAGGCTGTGTTCATATTATAATGGTATATTATTTATATTACCATTATATCTAAATCTTCCAATTACAACAACTTCCTCAATCTCGAAACTATAGTGAAGTTGTATAGCCGCTTCTCCTATCAGATAGAAGTGACGAATACAGCAACCAAGATATGCAAAGAAGGATTGGTTGCATTTAAAATAAGAGAGGTATATCAGTCTAACAAATCAGATATGGGAATGATATCAGTTACTTTAGACATTGTAGCGTTGGGTGAGAAACACTTTAATTTGACTCCCAAGCAAGACAAGAATGATGGTATCTTTATTAGAAAGGGTGTAACTCGCTAAAGTAGAACAAACACACATTCTAAAACGAGGGTGCGTTTGCCTGTAAACAACGGCAATTTAAATTGGGAAGAACTATAGATTTAAGGATATGCACCAATACATAACACCACTCCAGCCTTACGGCTACTAGCCTTAGACCTAATAAGCATACAAAAGAATAATAGTTAAACAATACCTTATTCTGGAAAGTCATAGTTTAAAGAGTTACAACGTTGTTAGTTAAATTGGCTAGTTAGAATGAGTTAACTTCATATTGAGTTACGAGATACAAGGATCAAGTTCCAAGAACAGGAACAATAAGTTTACAAATAGTTAATGGTGAGCTACCAGGAATCTAGGCTGTAAATATACTATGGGCGGTCTATTCCTCATTAGTACGGCTTGGTCTTTCAACAGTGTATTTAAATTTCAACATAAATTCGGAGACAAACTATAACAATTGCAAGCCATTAAACATTAATTCAAATGGTGCCTGAATGGGACGTACAAAATAAACAATACCGTGCGGGCCACTACTTTAGACTAGTAGCATATCCGCGAGTTGAGTACCGTACAAAGGTACAACAATAGAGAGATTAGAGACCGGAATCAGTAAAAGACCCAACTAGGTCATGGAACAAAGCTTTAGATTACCTGATCTCCACCTTTTTCCAATCCAAAAGGTAAGACCATCTGGAACATGGCCATACAGTATACGGCGTCTGGTTATTGCCCATGTGTTTAAAACCATGTCTTATGGACATAGAAAAACAATCACGAAGACTCCATCTAAGATTACCAGATCAAGTACTCATAGTAACAGACTTTACTTCATCTGCGGCGAGGAGGCGAGACCAACGCGACAAACGTTGTGACCACCACTTGTACGTCTACTTGTTCTCGACAACTTCTAGGATGTTCCTACGACGAGTGGTTAGAATAGAATACAAAATATGAAGCGAGGGGTGGTGGTTTTATACACGATGCACTGACGTGTTAGGAAAAGAAAGCAAGCGGGGGGTGATCTTCCAGAACAAATTAGAACATTAGAACAGAATTAGAACAATTGGAGACAGATGCTGATGACAACATTTGGGAGCAGACAGTCATAACAGTTGAGTGTTACAAGCGAGCAAAGTTTCCGTGTGTAGATAGCTTGCTCCGGAACGTAGCCGTCCACGGGGGCAGGTTTCCTTGAGCTTGGCCGTTACCAGCAACACGATTTGACCGTGAGTTTATATCTTCCACATATCATTTGAGTTTATTAGTTCTTAGATTTATAGTGATAATCATAAATAAGATAATTTTTTTTTTAGTTTACGTACTAAAGCGTAATTAGCACGTTACAAAGTTACAACAACTGTTGACAAGTGATTGTTTTTTATTTCAAGAACCCCGAGTTTCTTTTTTGTCTGGTATTGTGTGTGTAGCTTTCGTGTGTGCAAGTTTAATATTCCAACAGTCTCTACATGCAGAAGTTTTCCACTTTTGACTCACGTCTTGAGGATATCAAGTTATATTTTGCCAGGTTTGTGAACATTTCCACTGAAACGATTGCGGCTGACGTTAAAGCTGCTTGGCTCCTAAGATGCATTGGCCCAGTTGCCTATCAGGTCTTAACAGATCTCTGCTTGCCAGTCACCAAGACTTTCAGCCTACTAAAGACTTTACTCGAAACTCACTATGCTCCCACAAGATCAGTGTACAAAGAGCATCCTGTCTTTAGTTCTCGCAAACAGTGTGCAGGAGTGTCCTACGTGGCCTTCAGCCTCCCCTTAAGTCATCTTGCCGCCACTTGTAGCTTTGGAACATTCTTGGACGACACCCTCAGGTCGCAGTTTTATCACATCTCGTCGGACATGGTTCGCGTTAAAATCAGGAATGAAGTTGGTAACTTCAGCTCCATGGTTGTTTTCACCACTCGCTCCTAGATCCCTGCACCGGCCTCTGTCAGCGACAACCCTAACCTCATCGACGCGGTTCGCCTATATCAACAGAAGAACAAGAAATTCAAGAAAAAATTTCAATCCAGTCTAGGATCAAAACCTCAGCACTCGTCAGGACCCAATCATTACCAGTCTCGAAGCGTGTCATATGCAAGTTGCTGTGGGCCTCATTTTAGGTCTAATTCTTCCTTAAAAAATGCACAATGTCATAACTGTCATTTTAGATGACATATTGCTAAGGTTTGTCGCAAGGTCAAAAATTCCTCTCAACATCAAGGAGGTGTCCGTCAAATTCAGGAGGACATACCTTCAGTGTCTGCCCAAGCTACTCCATCTTTTGACTGGTATGTGGCCAACAGTAGTCAGGCAGGCTCACAGCAGTGTTCAGTTGGAAGTCAATGGTGTACCTCTCTCCATGGAGGTTGACACAGTGGCCAGCGATAGTCTTATTGAAGAGCCAGTATACCTTGCACATTTGAAAACAACTTCCTCCGGCGAGTACCATTCCACTTCGTGGTTGCACTGGTCACGAACTAGATCTGTGGTGGGAACCCCGTTATAATTTCCTATTATGGGCGGTCTGATACTCTACTCCTTCCCCTCAGTATTGGGCATAGCCTGGATCAGATATAGCCATGTGGATTGAAATGATATCTTTCCCACCAACTATGTTCGGCAGGTACAATGTGATGCGGTGGGCATGCTCAGGAATAAATATATCTTAATCTTCAAAGAGGTACCAAGTGACATTAAAGGTGTGGAAGTTAATGTAGTTCTGAAAAGGGAGCCATTCCAATATGCTATGGCCTTCGTGTTATTCCTATTCCTTTGAGTGATGCTGCCAAGAAGGCCCTTGAGGAAATAGAATCAAGCGGTTTTATTTAGAAAACCAATAGTCAGCTGGAGAACACCTCTGGTAATTGTTCACCGGGCCAACAAATCTGCACGGGTGTGTGGAGATTTCAGCGTGAAAGTAAACCCTCAGTTAAATCTTGAGCACTATCCTTTACCAGTTATCGATGACTTGTCTACTATTCAAGGTTCTGTTTTCAGTGTGCTCGATTTCACCCAGGCTTACCAACAGCTAAAGTTGGAACTAACTTCTCAGGAAATTTTGACCTTGAGCACTCCGTATGCCCCATACAAGTACCTTCGCCTTCTATATGGCTTGTCTTCGGCTCCGGCCATCTTTCAAAACATAATTAGTCAGGTATTGAGGGTTTTATTAATTTAAACGGCATTTTAGTGTTAGGTAACACAGCTGAGGAATGCCTAAGTAAAGTTGAAGTTATTCTACAGAGGTTTGTGGAATATAATATCACAGTATAGCTAGAAAAGTGTAATTACCTAAAGCCAAGGGTTACATTTTAGATGCCCAAGGGTTGCATTCAGATCAGGACCGGATCCAGGCTCTTCAAGTCAAAGAGCCTTTATCCAAATCTGAACTTCACTTGCTCATTGGGTTTGTAACCTTTTAAGCAAAGTTCATATCCAATATGTCTACTTTGCTTCATCAGTTGTATGCATTGCTCTAGCAGATTGCGGATTGGGGTTGGAGATCTGAGCAACAAAGGGCTTATCATCAGCCAGCATCTTTGGGAATTGAGTGGCGATCAGGTCCTCATTCCTTACTCTACTCGCTTGCCGCTCAGAATGACCTGTGATGCCTCGCAGTATAGTGCCGGTGTTGTCATCTCTCACATTTCACCCGACGGGGCAGAAAGACCTATCGCTTTCGCATCTTAGGCCTTTTTAAATGCTGATAAATAAAACCATCCTCAGCAAGAGAATGAGGCTGCAGCTTATTTTTTTTTTTGTACTTAAGGAATTTAGTAAGTACTGGTTTGTCCAACATTTTGAGCTATGTACTGACAATGCAGTTTTGGTGTCTATTATTGGGTCTAAAGATAAAATGCGACCTCTGACGGCTCTTCACCTATACAATCACATTTTGAAAATCTGAACTGATTTTCTTAGCCGGAACCCTTTCCCCGATCAGACCGAGATACAATATCTCCTTGATGTACCTGGGACCTCTCACTGCGGTCCAGGTGGCCTCCGAGACCAAGAAGGATTCCATATTAAGTCGAGTGCTCACGTATGTACTCAATGGTTGGCCTGATGTGGTCCCCGATGAAGATCTTTGTCCTTTTCATCGGCGAGCCCCGGAATTTTTGGCAGCATTTGATTGTTTATTGTGGTTGCATAGGGTCATCGTCACTTCAGCGCTTCGTCCTGAAGTTCTTCTATGAGCTTCATCCTGGCTATAGTCGCATTAAGAACCTAGCACGTGGTATTGTGTGGTGGCCAGGTCTCGATGACGAATTGGAAGCTGGGGTAAACAGGTGTAGTGTTTGCCATCTGCTCCTCACGACTAATTTCTTGTTCCTGACCTACTAGAAGGTGGCAAAGAATCCATATTGATTTTTCCGAATTTGAAGGTAGGACTCTACTCATTACTGTAGATGGTCATTCTAAATGGCCCGAGGTCCACATCATGCACGAAGGTACCTCGGCAGAGCACACTTGTGAAGCTCTGTTCTCAATGTTTGCAGCCTGGGGGCTGCCCAAGGAGGTTGTTTCTGACAATGACCCTCCGTTTTCATCAGTTACATTCGCTAGTTTTCTGTCTAACACCACCAATCCAACGGTTCGGTGGAGATTGTCGTTAAGACCACCAAGACAGCTCTCACGAAACAGTTGTGTAATGTTTCTACGCAATCCAGAACCCTTCAGCATAAAGGAGATGTCTTTCTTTTGGCGTATCGCAACCACGCCTCACACCTTTACTAAGGTGACACCAGCTGAAAGGTTTTTGGGCTGAATGCCCCGTATAAAGCTTTCGCTTCTCCACCTGTCCATCGTTCTCAAGCAAAGAGTGAAGGAGGCTCAAGCAAAATTCACTGCTTCAAAATCTTCCAAGGTCACACATCTCTCTTCAGGTGACCTAGTATAGGTGCGCTCTGTCACTCATCGCAAGATCAACGTGGTTCCAGGTGAAATTAAGCATAGTCTCAACTGTCTCATATCTAGTGATTGTAGGTGGACGCTCTAAACAATTTCCGCATCTCATATACACACCCGGGACCCCAAGGCTGTTCCAGTTGAGTTGTCATAGAGATGATCGAGCAGGTCACGCCAGCACCTACGCCTGCCCCTCCATCCGATGGACCTAAACTGGGCCCCATAATTCAGCTGCCTCCGGTTGCTGACCGCCCCCTGCCAGCACCTCCAGCCCTCCAAGAATTCCACTCCAGAGGCCCTTCATCGGGATCCCAGCGCGATGGCTCCGGCTCACACCCCTGTGAGGCCTTTCGCTGCGTCTCTCAGTGTGTCTGCCCCTCGAGCAGTCTCGTTATTCATCGTCCGTGGCCGCCCTTGGAACAACTCGCTCTGGATGTCAGGTCATCAAACCCCAATGCCCGGACTTTGTCTATGTTTCACATTAGTGAGAACTTTGATTGTGCTCCTATCTCGCTCACTGTACTTGATTGAAACCAAGGGCTTATTGTTACTCTTGTACTCTATATGCAAGCGCCGGCAGTCAATGATAAGTTTAATTATGCGTGGGAGAGTATTAAATATTCAGCCAGAAGGCTGGGAGTTTTTTAATTCTTTCGTCTCTTTTTCATTTCCTGTGGTCTCGAGAATGTAAGGCTGTGTTCGTCTTATAATGTTATATTATATCTATTACCATCATATCTAAATCTCGTTAGTGCTTGTTTTAGTTATTATAAATTGCTAATAATGATTATATGTGACTAATATGTAATAAAAGAGAATCAACAAACCCGGTGGTGGTGGGGGAGATTATTTTATGTTATGCCCGCAGCATTACCAGGCTGCCACAATAAGCCAAGACAGCAAGAAGCTCTCAGAATGGAATAGCCAAAAGGAACCTAAGCAGTAACTTGGTAGTTTTTAGCACTTTAACAACTTACGTTTCTATTAGAATTTCACATCTTCCTATAGTCCTTAAAATTCTTGAAAAAGTAAACATAAAGCTAAAACATCTATATTGTGA
>CABFOW010005119.1:848-46572 GCA_902141385.1 Timema californicum
CCCTCTACCATCTGTCTCCCTGGTACTCACTGAAGGATGCTTGTAAAGATGGGACAGGATCTGATATCTGAGCGGAGAAATGCCGAAACCGGATCTCTTTCCTCAAGAGAAGACAAATCCACCAGGGCAAAGAAGCTTAACTCCACAGTCATTACAGATGAGCTCTGGTTGTTGTCACAGTTGTAGGGCCAGTTTCATAGTCACACCTAGTACGTCTCAAGTACGGTGCTGTAATACTAAATATAAGACGACACCTACCTAAACTCCAATGGAATGGGCTAGATCCGCGTCTGAAAATAGCCATTACATTCTGGTCTAGGTAGATGGCTTGTATTTAGTGTAGAGCCCCACTCGGGTTGTACAAAGTCAGACTATGAAACTGGCCCTAGTTTTCATAGGAGAAGAATCTTTTAGAAAATACAAATATCTGTTTTCAAACCAAATTGATAACATTTTACCATATTATTGATATTATTTTATATGTATTGATAATATATATCAAAGGTTACACCTGCAGATCACGTGACTTGACTTAAATGAATTCGTGAAAGTAGATCTAGTGATTCTTTTAGCTTCAAATTGAACAGCCTCTCAATTACTTTAAAAAAAATATGATTAAGGGAAGATAATTTTTAAGCAATCTTTCAACAATAACAAAAATGATGTGTGTGATATATTATAGTAAGTTGACGATAGTAGAAAGTGAACATAACTATGCAATGGTGGCCGAGACGTCTAAGGCGTTTGATTCATATTGTATTAAATGCCATTGACAAAGAGCTCAGAGATTTAATCCCGGCTGGGTGTACTAAGGATGTTTTTCCCACATTTAATTTTCACTGTGTTTTCTACCCATGCTCTTTTCATGCTAACGTGCGTGAATTTTCTTTATGTAAACTTCTTCATACCTACTTCATGTGTATGTGTTTATATATATATATATATATGCACTAATTGAGTAGGGGTGATAGAGGCATAATTTACTGGAAATGTATCCTCATTAGAGTGATGTCCTAGAAGAAAACATTGAAGGGGAAAATGGGCCTAGAAGAACACGAATGTAACTGACGGATGACTTCAAACAAAGAAGGAAGATGAAGTTTCAGAATTTAAAAAAAATCAAAATATTGATAGAAACATGCCGGAGGACTCAATTTGAACAAGGTGACTTCATTTTCTTTCCTTATTTGAGGTAATCTATCAGTTGCATTCGAGGTCCTCCAGGATCCCTTTCCCCTTCGATTTTGTCTTATAGTAAATTACTAAAATGTGGATACAATTCCTGTAAATTATGCCTTTCTCACACCTCCTCAATCAGTGTAAATATACGAATAGCCCGAACGGATAGTACTCCCATGGAGTATTGTGAGTGGAGATAAGGTGTTTCATCTGAGAGCGCGGTAGCGGCGTGCGCTGGCTGTGTGGCGGCGAAAAGATGCCGCGCGCCCTCAAGGCGACTGATTCGAGCCGACATCCTTCGATTGAGCGTAAACCCTCTCGCAGGAAATGATTAATTATAAATTATTGATTGTCAATTCTTCCGCCTGGAAGAGTATGTCAGATAAAGCATGGGATATGAGGGGTGAGGAAGGGGGAAGGGGGGATATCTTAGACGTAAGTTGAGTGTGGATTGGGCGGCACACCAAGGCCACTTCATTAGATCGATTCCAACTAGACGGAAAACTATAATAATATTCATAAAATTAATTGGTAATTTTGTTGTTCGTGATTAAAACGGACACGGGGGCATTTCTTACAGCCGGCAGGTTTAGGTGAGTGGTGGCGCAGTTGACTATTATCTTGGGGCCCGGAATTCGGTCCCCTATTGGGTGCATTAGAAGCGTCGTTTTTCAACACCGTGGTATCTCATTCACTCTACAAGGGACTTATGGACAAATTCCTTTAAAATAACCCTTTTTATCCCGTTTATTGTGATTAAATAGCAATTAAGACTTAACAACAACATTATAGAATAGTGGTATTCAACCTGGGGCACGCGAAGATATTTTAGGGCTACGTAACATTTAAGTTATAGACGTCACAATACCTGTTTTTCTCAATTCTCATTCTCTTTTCCGATTTTTAAGCTCAACCTCGATTTTTCGATTCTTGAACAGTTACTATTTCATATTTCCAAGCATCTAATACCATATCAAAAATATTTACTCGTATTAATTTTCATGGCGTAACAACAAAAAAAACCTGCCGTCTTAATTTTAATTAAAGAAAGATCCATTTTACCTAGTATTAAAGCATATTATTTATGATTGGTATAATAATTAAGAATTATAATAGTATGTATTTTTGCCTACAATTAATAAAGCCTTATCGGTACTGAGTAATAAATTCATTAATAATTAAAAAAAGTATAATAAACAAAAAAACAAAAATCTTTAAATTTACCAAACAATATAGTTAAATGATCCAAAATGTATAGCAAATTAATGAAAATACACTATTATATAGATAATCGATTATTACTCATTCTGTATTTTGCCCATTTGATTATCTGTCAGTAGGATAACTTTCATTGAGAGATAAGAATCAAAGCATCGAAACTAGTAATATTAAGATCGATTCTTGATTATTTCGATACTATTAGGAATTGAGGGTATCGATGTATCAAATAATCGCAGTCATTGGTTCTCGATGTTGTTTGCTCGTGCTCGTTTGTGATTGTTGTCGCATCCACAATCATTCATTATTGTTCGTTTGTGTTCACTCGTTCAAGTATATTTTTGTTCGTTCAGGTTTGTTCGATAGGTGTGCGTGTCTATGGCGACAGGTGATTTGTATGCTAACCCTTTTTGGAAATATCATCCGTACAGTGTTTATTTAGATACAAATATGTTATTTATAATATTTAGGTCCGTGTATGAAGATTGCAGCACAGTATATTCATAGATAAGTGAAAAAATGCATCTTTTCGAGTGGTGACGATTTTTGAGAGACGACATTGGTCTGTAATCTGACCTGTCGTGTGGGACATACCTCAGATAACATTAAATAATTATTTTTAATAAAAATTGTTTTTGACAGAACTTTATAATATTTCAAACGTATTCAAGCGAATTTTATCAGGAAAAAAAACTTTAATATTATTTTCATAAATTGAAAGCATTCCTATTAACTTTAAAAATCATGTCCCCAAATTTGTGGTTAAAAGTAAGATTATAAATCAAGATCATGGCACTAAAATGTATTCTAAGCTTTTTATTTTGGAAAGATCAATATTATTAGCCTTCACTCGACTTTATAGTTTAAAGATTACTGGTCAAAGTTATCGACTTAAAATTTATTTTTTTTGCTTTCGGTGTTTAATTTGAATCAAAACGTATATTTTCTTCTCCCTTCACGCCACGATGAGAGCTTTAAAACAACCCCTTTCCCAGCTCTCTATTTATTCGTTGCACCAAACCATACAATTAAGGTATTGAGCTGTTATTATTTTTAACCAAAGAAAAATATATAATTTAACGATATACACCTATACAGAAATAATGGTTCCCATGGTGATGTAAGCAAAGAATGATTGTACAAATAAACCACTGCACACACAGAAGGAAAATATGGAAAATTCATTAAGAAAATTGGGTTTTAGTTTTAGGATATCCTTTTCCCCCCTAACCTTTAAAATGAGTGTCCATTGCTCAATATAGGTTAAACCTTTTTCTTGTAATTTCAATTATCGTAAATAAGCTTATCAAATTATACATCAAATTATATATAGATAGAGAGAGAGTGATAAAATGTGGTAGTGAAAATGATAGTGGTGGTTGAGTGCGTGATTGTGTGTGAAAATAAGAGTTTTAGTGTGAGGCGTGAGAAAGTGAGTGTAATAGACTGATAATGAGCAATTGAGAGAGATCGAGTGAGTTTGAGCGAGGGATAATGAGGGTATGTGTATGTGTTAGAGAGATAAATACTGGGAGAAGAGGGAAACAGTGTGTATGTGTGTGTGAGGAGAGAGCGTATGTGTGATAGAAAGAGTAGGGGTGGGAAAAAGTGAGAGTGTGTGTGAGAATGAAAGAGAATATGTGGGGGATGATGTGTTATAATGTGTGTGTTTGAGAAATAGAAGTGTAAAAGTTTGGGAGGGATAAAATGTGAGGGCGTGCCAAGAGAGTTTGAGATAGAAATTTAGAGAGGGATGGATTAGTTTGGTGAGAGAAAGTTAGAGAGAGTTTAAGCGAGAGATATTAAGAGAATGAGTTTGAGAAAAAAAAGATATTGATAAAGAATGAGAGTGATCTAGAGAGAGTTAAAGCAGGAGTTAGATTGAGAGGGGGTTTGAGAGAGGGCCTAGGCCTAAGAGAGAGACAGTATAATAAAGATAATGTGAGAGAAATTATGTTATAGTGTGTATGTGAGGGAAGAGAGTATGTGAGAGAGAGAATGAAAGAATATTATATGAGAGGGTGTGTGTGTGAGTGTGAGGGGAAAGAGAGTGTGTGAGAGAATATGAGGGTGTGTCGGATAGAGAGAATGTGAACATATAGACGTGGTACCCTATAGAATACACTACGGTACTTTGAAATATCTTCTCTCAAAATTAAGTATCAAAATGGAAACATAAATGAACGTACTGTGTTTGTAGGAATGTGAAAAGATAATTGAGGTACACAAAACATCAATTTTAAATTTCATATCCTTAAAATTAAGCTGTAAAATGAAAACATAGCATCATTATGTATTTGTATTGTGTTACTATTTGCTAAAATCAACATCAAAGCCCATTATTTGTATAAAATGAACACCAAAACCCATTATTTGAATATAATAAACATCAAAATCCATTATTTGGGGAAAAAAACACCAAAACTCATACCTAAATAGTTAAAATTACTTTTTTTTAAGCAAAATTCGAGATAATTGTATCGTTTTTATGTTTAAAATACATAATTAAACATCATTTTATCATGCGCGTAACAGAACGTAGACAATATTTTCACGAACTAAACAACTCAACCTTTTAATTCTCGAATTATGCTAAATATTATTGATTTAAATGCAAATTAATGGTAACAACATTCCAATAAAAGATAAATGTTTTCCCAGTTTAAGAATCTTAATTCAGATGTGCTATGACCAGCATCCAAAGAGAAAATTATGGAGTGTCCGGACCAACAAATAAAGATTGAGCTATTATTTTTTTTAGCAAAAGAGGTATATTTTATTTAGAGATTTACAGCCATGAAGCAAATACCGGTTTCCGTGTTGATTAAACAAAGAATAAAAAATTGAAATTCTCTATGAAAATAGGGTTTTCCCGACATCCTGAACTCCTAACCGTTAAAATGAGAGAGTTGTCAAAATCTGTTCTGTCATTTCCTTTTAATTTTTATTACCAGAAACGGGCTTATCAAATTATATATAAGATGTTTCTAATCGGAAGATCATTATCAAGATCAGTAGATACAAGAGCTACTAGATTTCACTTACTTAATCAATGGCATTAGGAAATCGAACGTTATTTGCCACACTTAAAAAAGTATGTCACCTATCCTTATCTTGAACTAGTTCTATCCAGTCTACCTCATTACACACTATCCCTATCTTGAGCTAGTTCTATCCAGTCTACCTCATTACACCCTATCCCTATCTTGAGCTAGTTATATCTAGTCCACCTCATTACATCCTTTCCCTATCTTGAGCTAGTTATATCTAGTTCACCTCATTACACACTATCCCTATATTGAGCTAGTTATATCTAGTCCACCTCATTACATCCTTTCCCTATCTTGAGATAGTTCTATCCAGTCCACCTCATTACACACTATCTCTTTCATGTCCATTATAATGTTATCTTCCCATCTGCATCTATCTCTTCCCAATGGTCCCTTCCCATTAGGTTTGCCAGTCCGTAATCTAAACACGTTTCTAGATTCTCTTGCATTCGCTTGCACCCTCAAAATAAATTAATCACGGTGAAATATTTTCAGCAAATTACTATGAATATTCAATCAAAACTTGTTTTAGTTGATCAAATAAACCCAACCAGATATCAAAAATGGCAGCAACTTGATATCGGTAGTGCGATACATCACTGCTATTTATTATGCTTACGATATTTTATGCTGGCAATCATTTATAAAGTGAGTAAAGCCGCCTCCCTGGACCTCCCAACTGCCAAACAAACATAGTAGGTATCATGGAGCTCTGGGGGGATTCGAGGGCCATGGGGTCGTGGCGATAAATGTTAATAACGTTCCTATACCGCAATGAGTGCGAATGGTAGCTATATCTCTTGGTGCTGCCCGGACAATTTGCCCAGAGTCACGGGCGGGGCACGGAATTATCCTCTTATTTATACCTCCCGGTATTGCGCGCGCGCGTGTTTGTGTGAGAACCACTCACAAATTAAACCTGGGGGTCAGCGATATAAAGACAATACAACTGCAAAATGGGCTATTTGCAAATAAAGTGCTTGTTAGTCATTTGCACCACTCTTACGTAGCAATTTAAGGGAGGGAGTGTTTGAAAGGGATATGAGTTAAAGTAACCATTTGTGTGGTTTTTATATAACAAAAAAGTGTTTCTTATTAAATAAGTAAAACACTGTCACAGTAAATAAATCAATATTATTTTTCGGCATAAAATAATCACAACGGTTCTTAAATATTCCTAATGAGCATCTCGGGATTATAACAGGAATTTTTCTCCTCATTTAAAAAAAAAGGTCCTGTTCAAATTACATTATGTTCATGAGTCTTATGTGAGATTACTCTGTGTAGAAAACTTAACTAAGCTTATCTAATGAAATAATATTTTATTTACTCTGGCAAAAAATAACTGTCTTAAAAAATGCGAAAAATACGGGCCTTAGCTTGAGGGCTCTTCCATCCCACCGTAACAACAAAATATATCCCACACCTGTGTGCACCTGAATTAAACTTCAAAGCTCATCTAATTAAACTCACGACGGTTACGAGAGGGTCCGGATTCAGATCCCGAGGGAATAAGCTGGGGCTTTCTTATTTGCAATATTTCTACCACTACCTTTACAAAAGTGTGGTCATATTTCCTTTAAATTATATCATTATTATTAGCACCGCGTCTTACTACCCGTTCGGGTTATACGCACTTACGCTAATGTGTAATGGTAGGGTGATTGTGAGATGAAATGGAGGACCTACAGTTTAACGTGGAATCCGAACCACGGTGGAGACCTGGCATTCCTTACATTCACAAGATGTCTTGTCAGAGGTGAAGGAAGGGTTTGGTAATCAGATAAATCTTTGCCGGGACCTGGGATTGAACCCCGGCCGCCAGCATAGAAGTCTGACACCTTACCCCTAGACCACCAGGTCACCTTTTAAATTATATCGTAGTCTCTAAACCATTAGTGGAATTAAATGCTGATCAATCGGACGGGTAGTAAGAAATAATCAAAAAATACTATTCAATACAAATGATACATCTATTTACTGAGGCTTGCAGAAGTGTGGGTTGATATGTTGGGTTCAATTCCCGAAATACTTTTTTTAACCCTATAGTTTATTTTTGTTTTTATCTCCACATCTTACTACCGTTTAGGCTATACGCACATGATTACTCTAATGGGGTGGGGATTAGGAAGAATCAAATAGGTAATACACCCGCATTTGCGTGGAAGGAGAGTGGGAAACAATTTAGATTTAACCACCGGTATTCTAATCCTGATCTCCTCGTCATCAGGATGCCAGTCTAACATGAGAGTGATGCCTTAGACCATTCGGCCACAATTCTGGGTCATATAGTCGTTGCTTGTTGCCTTTCTAAGTGAAGGCCAGTGCGATAAACCCTCCTGTTTATATTCCCTTTGTTTAGATAAAGTGGTCATTAGTCAGTCCGTGGCACTATGGTGGACTAAGGAAGAATACACTAGCAGATTTATATTTTATATTTGCTTTCATTACCTATTTTAGTTCTTCATCAGTGGAGGAGCTGTCAAACAGTAAATTGTTTGAACAACGGGCGTGGCCTACAAGAACAGACGTCGGAAATGTTCTTAAATAAATTGCGCGAAATATATAGCACAAACTTTACCGTAATGTAGATTGTGTGTGTGTGTTTAACGCTTATCTATAAGGTGACGTGGGTAGAAAAATGAAGCAGGCCCACATCCCGAATGGGGCACACTGGCCACAAGCCCACCATGGAGGTCCACCCACCCAAAATTAATTAGCTAAGAGATGAAAGTGTTGTCTTTTAAGGCTGTTTTTCCATCGTTAAAATCTCACTATTCAATTAAAAATTAATTACTATTCAATTTATTGTAATTTTTCTCTCTAAAATCAATATTTAACAATATACTAACTAATTTTCAAAAAATCTTAGAGGAAATTGTAAACAATTTCATAGAAACAAAAGCAAGAAGAAAGGAGTTTAAATGTAGATGTTTGTTTAAACTCTATAAAGTGTTAATACTGGTTATAATTTTGTTTATAGCATAAGATATTAATTAGGGCTGTCCAACTCTATTCCTCGATACCCTCGATATTTACTGGTATCGAAATATTTGAGAATCGATCCTAATTTTACCATTCTCGTTACTTTGATTCTTATCTCTCAATACAACTGGCGACCAAACATTCAAAAATGATAATAATCAATCATCTCTCATATTATTTTAGTTGCCATTTCACTTAAATGCCGGCAAATTGTAAATACACCGTAATGGCTCAAACATAATATGACCCCGAATATAATAAGACCCTAACATTTTGAGGTTTTCTACATTAAAAATAAATGTTATAGAATATAATAAGACCTAATATTATAAGAGTAACAAGAAGTAAAAGCTTAACAATTTTGACACGCTTTTTTTTAATCAAAAGTTAAGTGAGACTGTCAGAATATATGAATCGATTCCAAACAAACAATCAATATATAATACGTAGACTAGGGATGGCAATTTATATATATGTATATATATATATAATTAATTGTTACATCACAACTTGTACATCGAAATCTATGATATTCATATCAAATTAAAATAATCTCTCCATCCTGTAAATATATTAGTTGTTGCTTTTCAATTTTTAAAGTTTTATCTAGCTCTTTGAATAAGACAAGTTTAATAAAAATAGAACCAAAATTGATGTAGTTAAAAATGTGTTTCTCTTTCCGTTATAAAATCTGCTATTTATTGTATTAATTTTGAGTTTATTTGAATCTTTTGTTTTGATTTTTTAATTTTGAAGACTTTTAGTATGTCTAGTAAATATCTATAAGGTTATGAGATTAAAGTTTCAAGCAACCTTGTGATGTAATGGTCGAGTCCAAGTTTCGCGTTGAGGGAAAGAAGGAGAGTAGATTTGCTATACAAAAATGAATGTAAAAAAAATTAAAAATAAAATGTTCAAGAATATGAATTGAGAATAGAAAAATTGAGATTGAGATTAAGAACGGAATCGAGAAAAACAGGTATCGTGACGTGTTTATTATTAATATAATATATTCAATTTATAACAAGTTTTTTCATAATATAGTTAGTTTCAACTTTTCAGTAGAAATTTTAATAGACAAATGTAAACCTATATTAAGTAATTTATGAAAACATTCAAATAATAGTGCCAATGTAAATTATTATAATCAACAATTATTACACTTTCTGTTACGGGTTCATTATTGCTTAGTTACGTATTTGATGAGATAGGTAAAATAAAGATGAAGTGTACCTTGATTTATTTGTGTGAATAAGAGTAAGTCATTTAGAAAAAACATCTTAGTACGTACTGCAGGAATTTTGGACCCGAACTCACCATCAACGTCAAATCAGGATAGATGAAACTTATGCCTTCTACTACGTGCCCCGTTAAGGCTCTTGATATTGAAACTTAGGCCTTCTACTCCGTGCCTCGTTAAGGCTCTTTATATAATACTAGATTGACTCTCAACGATAAATATATCTAAAGCCATAACTATAAACTTTCGGCTAAATACATTGTAGACTAGACAATAGGTTACCAAACATCAAGAGTCCTGTGGGTGTCTACCGACCATCTATTGAAGAAGACCAAATCATTGAATTGTATTGTGGTTTCCTTCCAAAATGTTGTTGGACTTTTTGTTTTATGTCCTTCCTGACGTATCCAAAAGCTAATAAAGCACTGGAGATGCCATTAAAAAATTGACAACACTTTTCTGTGTGATACAACGCTCTTGACTCTTGTGTATATTAAAATAAATATAGAAACAGACTTAGAGCTAGTTTTATAGTCAAACTAATCATGTCTCAAGTACTAAGTGGAAGATGATACCTTCCTAAACTCGAATGGGATGAGCCAGTTTCACATATGAAATTGGACCATTCAATTCTGATCCAAGTAGGTGTCGTCTTATATTTTAGTGTAGCACCACATTTGAGACGTACTAAGCCTGTCTATGAAACTGGCCTTTGCAAGAACAAGCCTGAATGGATTGTTAAAATAAAAGGGCCCCTTACATGATCAATATTATTGCGAAAAATTGTATATTGCACCATAATATTGATATTTACGGCTTTAATTGAAGATTTTCCCAATTCATTGAAGATATTTAAAAAAATTAATGAAGCTTTGTCAATATATTGCATCATATATGGATGGTTATTGTAAAGTCTGTTCCCCGTAGGAATTGTTTTATGAAAGGACTTTTTCCTTATCATAAATCTACTATATAGTAGGATATTAGTAGGAAGAAAGACCTTTCAGAGAGTAATTCCTACCTTGAATGGAGTATACAATACAAACCAGTCTGTTTACGACCCTCTGCAAGATCATGTTTCCTTCTCTTGTGGCTCAGTTTTCTCTAAACTTATAAGAGTCCGGCAATATCTACGTCTGATAAAAACTTGATTTTATTATTTCAGGTATCTCCGATTATTCAAAGTGACTCTAATCTGAAATCACCCAAACAAAAAACTTTTAAAGGATAGTATTAGTACACGTTTGAGTACTAATACATCAAGTATGACATTTAATTAATGCTATATTTAATTAACGCTTGCAATGACTGAACGTAGTCCGAGAAAATTGAACAACAATATTGACCGTCTAAGTTCTATGGCATTAATTAATCTACAATGAACCACTAATAGAAAATTATGACTAAACGGGAAACATCAACTTATGTTATCGCTGACCATCCCGCTCTCTGTGACCACTAGACCTATAGACGATCTAAACACACCTGCCCGCAACAAGAGTCGAGTTCCGACTCGCGAGCTACAGAAAACTCAGCTTACATCGTCACATCGTGTCACGTCATAGCAATTTTCCTATGTCAGGTAAGGATGAAATAACGTCACGTCTTGACCTTGAGAATTCCAAAGGTTTGATTTGTATTGCTTGGCACCTGTGCATATAAGCGCCATCTGACAGTCGTCATATGTTTCCTCCCCTTGCTTCCTCGTCTTGTTTCCCTTATCTATAATCCCCTCTATCTTTAGCTGGGGCAGCTATTGTATTTAACACTCCAAGAATGGCAATTTAAAACTACTCTTGGTAGTGAATTCATTTGAGAGAGAGCTAATTCGTTAGATATTGCATTAAGTATAGTGTAGGAATAATTTACATATTTAATTCTACTGAATTCCGTTTTGGCCTAAAATTCATAAAATAAAACTTGTTAATATTTGGAATATTTTAGTCAAAACTACTTTTTGGACTCATACATTATTATTCATATCAAAATAATTCTTAAATAAAGAATATAGAAATGTATTGAAGTTATTAATATGACCTTATGTTATGATTTTGAATAAGGCTTTTTTTGTTAGCGACTTTGTTTATGGGAGAGTGTGAGTCAAACACAATAATGTTCTCAGTCCCTCTTAGACTCAAATATTTTGAATTTATGAAACTTTAATTATTTTTGATAAATATCATGGATAGTCCATAGAGTATTTATGGAAATTTTAGATAAAAGCTAGGATATTAGTATGGACTCAAGATGAGGCTATTTGGTCGCTACACATGGAATATTGTTCTCTGTCCCTTTTGGACTCGTTATGTATGGAAGGCTAGGGAACTTTAATTTTTTTTGTGAGAATGGTGGTGATATGTCATTGTTAGTAAATTAAATATTAGTATCTATCTCTTTAAGACTTGTAGCTTATTTTTGTTATAGATAATTTAAAATGTGTATGGGAATATAATAATATTCTTTATTTGTGAGTTGGCTAGGGAAGAGTAAATGGCTTGTCCTCTTTAAATTTACTCAAGTCAATATATTATTAAGCGTATAACACGACGGGTATTAAGACGTGGAGCTAAGAAAATATATTATTTTTGTAGAGTAATAACTGTACTTCTTTTATATTTTAAGGTTTTATTTATTTATTAAGATCGTTGAAGTTTTTATACTCCATTTCCTTGTTAATATAAAAGGTGCTCGAAAACCCATGGCCCAAACTGCACATATAGTTTGTTTGAACCAAAATTAATACAAAATATTTATACAATTACAACCGAAGAACTATGCTAATACTAATTGTCTTCAAATTTTCGGCGTATAGCGCCGGGATAGCAATGCTGTTAAGCATACGTGTACAGCAAGTTGCATAGGAGCTAGGCGCGTGCCACTGCACGTGTAGTATTGGCAAGCACTTTCTGTGATGTAGGACTAGTTTTCACTGGCATTGTGCTCTAAGGCCCTGTCATTGACTCACTCACTATCCTATTTGCCCAATCTCTACGCATAAAAACTTTAAATTTTGCGTGAAAGTTCCTTTTTGGCCTTAGAAAAGAGATAATAAGGGATTTTGCAAAATTTCATGTCTAAGGAGTGAGAAAGGGGGATAAGGTTGAAAGTTTTCGGAATTCACTGATGTATCTATTAACAGGAGACATAGAGCCTTGAATTTATAATGAAGGTTCTTTTCTAAAATTGTGTGAGATTTCTTTGGGGTGTTTTACATTTCATCCCCTCAGAGTGTGTAGAGTATTATAAAGGTGGGAGATACGCTGACTCACACATCACCATAAATCCCCAACCTACGTGTCTGAACACTTCAAATACTTATCGGAAGAAAGGTAACGGGATTGCTGAATATAACCAGAACAATTCAAAATAGGAAATTTCAAAGTGAAGGTCCATTATTTGGGACTGATAATTAGAAAAAAGCTTTTTATATGAGTTATAAAGTTAAAATTTGGCAGACAGGTAGAGATACAACTCAAAATAGCAAAATAAATCTTAAAATTTGAAATTTATGAGAACGGATTGGAGAAAAGAAGTGCGTGGGTACAACATTTCAAAAACTCATAGTAAACAGCTCACTTTCGAATGTTGTTTAACACTTAAATTTGTCAAAGAGTTAAAAACACCACCACAAATATATACCACAGGCTGTAAATGTTACATTTTTAATTGAGACCTTGAATAACAGTGGGGTGGGGATATAAACAGAAAAAAACCTTTTAACGGTCCAAGAAAATTAAATTTGGCAGGCAGGTAAAAGAATAACTTCAGATAACCACATTCATCTTAAAATCCGTAATTTATAAGTTGGGCTTGTTTAGATTGAAATGGGGGTCGGGAGTACAATTTCCAAATTTATTAGAAACCAGTACTTTTCTGTGTGGTAAAAAACAGAAATTCATAAAGATGGTCTAGTGACCACTACAAATAACCATAAAAGACTGAAGATTCTAACTGTAGTAAATAGGGATGGAGGGGGATAGAAATATAAGTGTTAAATTTAGAGTATTTAGAAAGGGGGCTAGTGAAATGGGGGGTTTCAAACTTCCAAACTAAAGTAATAAATTATTTTTCAGTCTGGAAGAATATTGATAATTGTCAGGAAGATATAAGAACCACCCTAAACAGCGATTAAGGTCCGGTCCTAAATAGGCTAGGTGGATCTCCTCAAGATTCCTAAAACTAGTATAAAAAACTTTTTAGTTTGATATAGAATGGAAGTTCGAAATGTAAGTCAATATGTCTTCCCGCAGAGCCGATTGGTGTCTGAACATATCAAATTCAAAATTGAGTCTGGGAAATGTAAGAGCTTGAAATTGATATAACTAATATAGAAGACTACTTTTAAGTGTGCTTTAAAATTGAAATTCAACAAGCACGTAAATAAACTACGTTATATAATCAAATAGACCTTAACATTTCAAATTGTAAATGTGGTATATCCAAAAGGGGGTGAGTGTGTTAGTTGACTATAATATTTTCAAAATTATTTTAAAAGTTATTTTCGGCGTTGAAGAAAATTTAAATTTGCCAAGATTGTATAAAAAGACAACCCCACAGTAACCATAAGCAATGGAAAATTTTGAATTTAAAAATAGGTGTTGGGAAATTGCTAATAAAAAAAACTTATTGGCATGAAAGAAAATTTGAATTTCGTATAGGCAGCCGAAAAAAAATACAAAATCTAAATGCTATAGTAAAAGGGATCCATTAGCGTTGCTATATCACAGCTAAAAATTGAAGGATACTTTAGCGGCTATTTAGAAGTTACATAACAATTAAGATAGACAAATTATAGTGACATTGCTCTCTTAACCGCGATGTTCCTTGAAAAAACATGATTATTTTTATTCAATATGTCTCTGTAAAAGATTATTTATTCATGGTCATTGGTTAATTGTGATGCTATTTTCACCAACATATTTATGTAACAGTGTATATCAGTTTATTTATCTTATTTTATGATCATGTTCAACTTAAGTTTGCTTTGACAATAAGCTGCGTTTGTTGTTCATTCAGTTTAGGATAAATTGATATTTTGTCTCAAATGTTCAATTTATTTTAATTTATCAATTCTTATTATTGGTTTGTGATCTCCATATTTCGCTCAGGATTGTACATAGAGAAACTATTTTTAAAAAAGTAGGCAGCCGGATGTTTTAATTTGAATGTAAGAACAATTGGTCAACCTAATTGTGTAAAATTTAATAATGCAATTCCGCCCTCCCACCACGCAAATACGGGAATACAGCCTCTAAATAAACCTTCATAATTCCTCAAAAACATTGGCGTAATTAGTACATAAGCGAATAATCCAAACGGGTAGTAAGATAGGGCGTTTAAAAAAATTGATTGGTTATTTATTTTAATAATATGAAATGGATTACGTAGAGTAGCCTACTAGAAATAATATGTGTGTAGGTTTTTAATTACATCTCGTATGGTGGATGAGTGGGGGGGAGAACTATAATTGGTTTCAGGCGACCTGCGATCTGGAAAAAGCTGGTAACCATTAATTAGAGCACCAAACCTCACAATGTTGTTAAATAAATGCATGCCACCCTGCAATAATATGTTTGGATATATTTAACTTCTATATTTTTACCATTTAGACTATCATATGTATTATTAACAAGTAAAATTGAATCAAAGTTATTAATTAATATGTTCTCGAAAAACTAATCCTTTGTGTTTGTTGAGTTAGGTAACGTACCTTTATCTTATCGCTAGATAAATTAATATTAAATCTGTATGATAAGTTAAAACTATTGATTAATTTTTTTTTTAGCTACCAATATCGTCTAGAAATAAAAAGTCATCAGAACACTATCGTGTTATTTTTTTTCAGAAATACTTTATACTATACTACCTATAATTGAGGGTTTATAGTCTTAGTCCTGGGAGTCAACCAATCTCCCAATATAGGAACAACAAGCAGCTATAATAGATGTATTTACAGTCTAGTGTCGTTGGTCAACCATCTCCCAATATACGAACAAGTAGTTATAACGGGTGTAATTATAGTCTAGTGTCAGAAGTCAACGGTTATCCAAGTATACGAACAACAAGCGGTTAAAAAAGGTTCAGTCCCAAGCACTTCAGGTCAAATGTGGGATTGGCTGATATCCGAATCTCGAGTATAAATAGAAATAATTATATTTATTTTAGAAAAAAAAAGTTTGTTTTATCAGGTTAAAAAAAATTATTCTACATCTATAGATTAGCTTATATTCATAATACACTGGCATAGGAATTTTAAAAATTCTAGATTTTAACAAAATTGAACAATTGGTTTGGTTTTTCAGAAGTACTGTATATAGATAAAGATGACAGTCAAAAAATACCCTTTTCAAAATCATAGCCTAATGAAAATGAAAAACATAGTTTCATCAGTATGTCTAGATATAGATTTTTAAATGTTATAAAACTTTACATAGAACTTACCTCGTTTATGTGGAATAAAACTTTGTGTGTAGTATGATATTGACCTATGATAAAATACAAGTAGGAAGTATTTTCTTGGATTCATTCTTTTTTAACAGAAAGATACAGAAAATGTTTATTGAAGACAGCTTAGTAAAGAATGCACTAGGGATGGTGTATGACAACTAAAATCTTATTTAAAGTTGATAAAAACAAATAATAAACTAAAATAGACCTAACTATAATACGTGCAATTTGGCACAGCTTATTTAGGATCGTTACAATTTTTTAATATATTTTATACAATTTTTTTTGTATAATTCGTTTGCTTAAATATTTGCTTTTTAATAGAGTTAGAATTTTCTAAGATACAGTCCAGTTTACATAGAAAAGTTCTTTTATAAAGCTTTTTTTTGCTAAAATTGATCATATTTTACTATTTTAATAATGTTAGTTTTTATGTATAGATAATATTCATCAAAATAGACCACTTCAAATTACTTTTTTTTTTATGGATAATAGACGTATATCTAATGACTTTTCTAGCTGTCAAATAAGGTTGTCCCAAATAAAATTGGACTCTAACTCCGTATTCGCACATCCCACCAATACGTCTCGTCACTTTGACAAGACCGACAAGTGAAGTCCCTCAACATCATTCGTCAAAGTAACGAGACTAATTTTAGTGACGGACAAAATACGAAAGATATTTTTGTTAACTTTTCACTTGTCAGGAAACAACAAAGTTACCATGAATAGATTAACATCTCATCTCGCAGAACACGGATAGGTATATACGTTCTTACAGTTATAATTTATAGTTAGTTGTATGTTCATAATAATATATAGAGAACTGTAACGTTTGTATTTTTTTTTCTATCATCGCATACCTGTATTACCTGTTCAAGTTATATTTTTATCTACCAATTAATCTGATGGTTCTAGAGATTATGTAGGCTGTATTTATAGGAAGTGTACTCGCATTTGTGTGGAGGAAGAATGGAAATATATTTTTGAAAACCACCCTCAGTGCACCCAGCAGAGATTCAAACCTTAATCTCCACATCATTGGCAGTCTAGCTTATTACGAAAGAGACGTCTTGTACCATGCGGCCACCAAAGTGGATTGCACTATTTTGTATTATATAGAACGCTAAGGCATTGCGCATAGAACTGTGGAAAAATTAGCGATACTCAACTGATATTTTTATACTTTTTTCGTTCAATGCCAGACCTCCTCTCCCTTAGATTTTTTTTTTCTTCGATACTTTTACTTATACAAGTACTTACACACCCTTTATCGGGTAAGTATGCAGCTTGGTTCTAAATTATATGCCAAAACTTAAATCACAGTATCTGATGGCAGGAATAAATAAATAATCATAATCTTAGTATAAATAAAATCAGAAAAATTCATATTGAAAGTTGAAGTTAGGCGCAACAACGCCGGCAGTAGGCAGCTGTAAGTACGTGCGTGTACAGCAAGTTGCATATCATTAGGCGGGCTGAAGGGACGGCCGCTAGCAACGTTGCCAAAAGGTGAGCCCGCGTCAAACGCAACCAATAGATACTGTTGTGGCCTAGTCAGGGAAATATTTTTTAACAGCTGCTGTGATGTGCCCACTTAATGATATGCAACTAGTTGTGCACGTACGTACTTAGAGCTGCGTACTTCCAGCGTTTTTACGCCTAGCTTACATTTTGTAATACAAGATGTCTTTTTAGGATAGCTTTTACTAGGATTTTCTGTTTATTTCTGTTCACAGATTGTGTGGTTTAAGTTTGGAAGAGAGTTTAGAAACACGTGGTATAATTAAATATAATGTATGTATTGTAATGTAATAATGTTAAAAAAACACTCTAATAGTCTAATTAGAAGTACTTGCTACTTCATTCGGAAATGAGATAATTAGACCTTGTATTTCCATTTTGTTTATATTTTGACTATTAATATTTTTAGTGGTATAGTAAGTTGAATTCTATTTTAATCAGATGCGACTATCGAAAACAAATCTTAAATTTTATTTCAAGTCTCTAATCCAAATTCGTAAAAGCTAGAATATTTCAAATTCATTTTATAAAATTTGTATAAGGTTTGGTACCACTGAAAATAAAATTTTGTTTTGTCATTTATATTATGTCATAAATAACAAAGAACACTTTTTTTAGCAAATTAAATAAAATAATACAATTTTGTCCTTTTTTGTGGCGTTGTTATTCTCTTAATTACACAAGACTAAATAATTATTTTAACCGATTTCTTAAAATTATTATCCGAAGTCAAGGTACTCATAGTATTTGTATTCGAGATATTTTTTTGATATTTTCACGAATCTCAAATCTTTAAAACACCATCGTGTTTAAGAGATTCGAGTGTCCCATTTACAGTTAAAATGCAAAAGTCATATTTATTTTTATTAGATACAAAATTCTAAAAATGTAGAGGATAAATTTCGATATTTGGATACTTAAAAACCCCTAAAAAACATTACATTTGTATTAAATTTCTCACTTTATCTTTGTAAATATATATATATTTATATTGGCACCCGCTAAAGTGTCCACGTGATCTGATGCGCTACTCTTGAAGTAGACTGGACTGCCGATGACAGGTAGATTGGGGTTCAAATCTTTGTCGGGTGTACTAAGGTTGGTTTTTCCTTAATTGTTTTTCACTCTCCCTCCGTGTAAATACGGGTACAGTTCCTTTACTATAATCTTCATAATCCCTAAAACCATCAACGTAATTAATACATAAGTGTACAACGCAAACAGTTAGTAATACGTGGGGTTAAAAATATAAAGTAAAAACCTGTTGGCATTGATCGTTTCTTCTTATCTTAGAAACAAGATACATATCGCTAATTTTATTTTGATACCACCTCCCTAATTGCAACTTTAAACTTTTTTTCAAACCACCTTTGTGTAAATTTGGATCATATTCCATCTAAATGAAAGATTACCACTCTTCAAGTTGTGGGAAAGCAGGTGTGATACAATTAATTCGGAGTTAACTATAGGTGCGTATCCAACTGTTTATAATCTCACTTAAGATGATTGCCTACAGTACAACTATTAAAAATATTTCAACCTATTGTTTACTAACGGCCAACAGATTGTATGAGAGACATGGGCTGTTGTTGCGCGCGACTCCAAGAAACGCGGAGGTGTGAGGGCGTCCCGGCGCCTGTATTGGACATTTGTGGTCACCCGACCCCGGCGCTAGTCGCATCATGTCTACCCACCTCCACCGCTCTTCCCCAACAAACAACTCTCAGAGGACGCTGAACAATGATATTAAACCCTGTGCCCCTACGTGCAGGACAGTAACTACCCCGCCCGGCCTCGCCGGATCACCCACCATACTATATACAGCATGGATCCATACAGTGGCGTAATGAGGAACCCTTCCGTTCTGTTCATTTCAATATAACATGTTAACTGACGTGTTAATTATTATATTATCAGTCGTGTTTTAATTGAAAAGGATTAAGACCCGCAGCGGTGGGCAAGCAGAATAAGAGTCAAGGTCAAGTAGTTTTGTTTTCTGACGACAGGGAAGGCCAGGGTCCAAATCCTGGATTGTTGTATTGAAGTATTTTTTTCCTAAGTAATTTACTACTCTCTTTCAAGCCAATGTGGGTGCATTCCCTCTAAACTGTGTCTTTCTCGTTCTTACACCTTTAACGTAATTAGACACGGAAGCCCGGACAATTAGTATTACAAGTAATTATAAAAGAATAAGGGTAAGGACGTTAGGGCAGGTCAATCTAAGATTTCCCATGTTAGTGTATTTACGTTTTATTCGTTGGGTTTTAAAGATATGGGAGAAAGATGTTTATAAAACTTTTTCGATGTATTCGATGTGTTCACAGAACTACTAGTATGGAATATTATTAAATGAGAAAGTGCTTGGACTGCTCCTAGCTGACAAATAGTATTCATACAATTAATAGTAATAATAAATATTACAATAATCCAAGAGAAGCTAGGACCTACTGGTCTTATAAGCGTATTTCTCCTCCCCACATTTCAACACTATTCCCTTCTCTTTCCAACACTTCTCTCTTTAGGTCTACTCCTTCCTTTCTCCTTCATACTTAATATTCTCCTCCAGCCTCCTTCCTGATGATCAATTCTCCATTCCAAACGTCCCTTCTTTTCCTTCATCAATTTACTTACTGGCTTACACTTCCCTCCATCAATTTTTTTATGTCACACCCTCTTACTTCTAGTACAAGCGTATTTTCTAAATATAGCAATCGTTTACCTTGCAACTCTTTCCCCATTCTGCGTTCTTTGAGCCACTGGTATACCATGCTGGCTGTGGTATGGTGAGGGCAGGTCGCTATAAAAATTGATACAGAGGTAAACAGGAATATCGAGGTCACGTAAATGGGTAATATACCACGCATACGTTCTGAAAGATGAAGCTTTAATTCGCTTCACAATTCTCTTCCACTCTCCGCACCTCTGGAATTCGAATAATTTCTAAATGTTGAACAGGTCTTCTCTTCACCATCTTCCTTGATTTGTTCCAACACTGGTTCCCATTCACTTAATTTTACCCCTACTCTCTCCTGTATATTCATTGATCCAGTCCCTGGCCTGCGTGTACTTTCTAATCACACAACTAATTAGAAAGTAAAATTTTAGAGAGAGATGTATAGTGTCACAATAACTATTTGTACTTTATGTTCACGGCAATTTGCTGGTTAAAAACTGATGTTGGGATATTTTTATTAAGAAATTTTAGTGAATATGTCCTTGTCGCTTCGTATGTGTGTCGTTGTTTTGACCTCGGTTGTAGGTTTATTCACCTTTACCTAATACACCATGGCTTGAGATTTTTTTTAAAAAAATGCTTTGGTAAATCATCCAGGATTAATATCCAGGTCTCTTGGATTAAAGTCAAACTTCTACAGAGAGTCACAAACAAATACTAAATTATGTAGATGTCATTCGAGTATAAACAAAGAATATTTGGAAATAAAACATCAAAATTTGTATTATAAGGCCAGGGTTTAATTTCACCCATACTCCCATGATAATGGTGTATTTTCTTTAGAGCTATATTTTCAAACATTTGTGGTCATAAAAGCACCAACTATTATTGTTTAATTTATTCATAAAAATTTCGCGTTTGGAATTTTAGCATTTCATGGATTTACAACTCAAGATTTTTGAAGATAGGACTAATATTTGCTAAGAGTCTTAAAACATATTTACTGTGTATGGAAACTACTTCAATTTCCATGATTACATTTAATAGAACAATTAATAGAACCATTAATTGAAGTATGAGTATGAAAAGTCCCTAAGCTAAGGATGGAAAACGTTCATTAACCACTGATTGTATTATAACGAGTTGGCTATCCAAATAGTTAGGTTAAATTTGTTTATGCTTGGTAAATACAAGAAAATATAGTGATTTAACGCTAGTATAACTAACATAATAATTATGTTAATACATATTTTTACTATATTATTAATATTATTATAGTAATTAAACTAGTATAATTATTTTACTAAATTTATTTAGAGCTATAGGATAATCTTGTCTAACTTCACAGAATGTTTTATTAATCTTGTTACAACCAAAGGAACAGTATTTTGAGAAAGTTTGACTGTTTCTCATATTTATTCACCCTCAATAACATTATGTTTGGAACTTACCAGGAAAAACTTGATAAATGGCAACAACAACAAATATCACGTGGTGGCGACAGTTTCTCAAAATGCGGCATACAGGTCTTACTAGCGCCCTGGTGGCGTGTTTACTAAATAGTCCGATAGTTTCCAACAGGTTTCAGAGACAGGCAGAAGCAGAAACTGGGTACACGACTGGTGGAAGTCTGGTACCCTGCTCTGATCTATCCTCCTTACCAATACTATCTTGGATTAATTCATTAATAATCCTTGTGTTGAGATAGTAAACATATTATAGTAAAATAATCTTCCCCAATTCTCCTTTTGAGCTAGCTGCCAGCAGACATCTTTTGAAATAGTATAACAACAATATTTAGCACTGCGTCTTACTACCCGTTAGGGTTATACGCTTTAAGTACTAATTACTCTAATGGATTAGGAATTGGGAAGGTTGAATTAAAGGAAGTGAGCCCGCATTGGCGTGGAGGGAGATTAGAAAACCATTTAGGAAAAACCACCCCCAGTTCACCCGACCGAGATTCGAACCTCGATCTCCCCGTCCTCAGCAGTCGAGCTCAACGCGACAAGCGCGTTAGCCAACTACGCCACCGAGGCGGGTTTGAAATAGTAGACCTAACATTAGCTTACACCATTTATTTAAAGTAATCCACGTTTTACTAACCTTATTGGATAGCCACATATTTATAACAATCTCATATGTTTAAATAAGGCACCACTAAGATTAAATGTACCCACATTTGTTTCGAAAGAAAGGGAAATAATTTAGGGGGGAAAATTATATTCTCAGCACACCGGTTGGTATGGAAACCATACTAGCCAAGACTGGCACCCTAGTACATGCACCCACTGATGCGGGTGCTAACACAGTAATCAACTATTTATTTCAAACATATAAAGGAAGCAATTATATACAGTTGTATGTGAATTATTCCTCATTTGTCTCTGAATGGAGGAACGTTACAAGAGTTGAGTTGGGCTGGTTCGTCAACGAGGAGCTCATATTTCCTCGTCAGACGGGCCACTGGTCCCCTCCTCCACTATGTTACTGTAACTACTATGTTACCACGGGCACCTCCTGGTTTACGAGTTGAGGGGGGGGAGGGGGGTCACGTGCTCGCTTGTACCGGCGAGATTTATTAGTATTAGCCCTTGTAATCGTTGCAGTGTGTACCATACAGGACGAGGTGGTCTAATGGGGTAGGAGGGGGCAGTTAATATGGAGTACATGCCGTCAAATGGGTGGGGGAGGCTACATATTCACATATTCTATGCGTTGGCCACGCGCGTACGCGCTTTATTGAATACACTGGACGTGTTTGGTTGATTTTTTTTTTGTACAAGTGTGCACATTTTCATTTTTAACGAAACGAAGCAAAGTAGTTAACGTTGCCGTTGCTTGGATGCACACCATGACGCTTCCTGAAAGAGGAGTACACGAACAAATTAGAGCCATGCACTGACACTTTAGGTCACACCGTGACCGTATGTTAGTACACATGGGCTGTCACATTTCATGTACATGGGCTACTATTTGAAAATGAATGGGCTAGTGTAGAAAAAAATGTAACAAGAATTACTATTAACATTCTCATACAAGAGAAAGTATTAAAATAGTGAACATGTTTGACTTCAAGATTATGATGAATCTTTATGTTTTATGTGCCCCGATCCCCAAAAAGTGTATTTTACCATTTTTATGTATGTCTGTCACTAGACCCATATCTGAAAAAGTTTGATGGATTTTGTTCAAACTTGAAGTATAGATATTATAGGGCTACATAACCGGATATTCTTTTTATTTTGATCATATCTCATCGATTAAGGGTAATTTTATCAAGAGTGATATGTTTTATCAAATTTTTTAAAAAAAATATTTTGTTTAAAATGGATATTTAGTGAGTGTTTGACCTCCTAAAGAAAACTGTACCCTTAGCTTTTGGGTGAAAATTATTTTAAGGATAGTTTACTGACGAGCGATTTTAGAAAGTTTAAATCATTTTTAAAATGACTTTTACAGATTTTGTTTGAAATATTTTTGGAATGTTTGGCATTGCAAATAAAACTATATTTATTTTTTTCGGGGAGACATTCGTTTAAGACTATTTTACTGTTAACTCTTTTGTAAATAAAATTGAAATATTTTAAAAACTGTTGTGACGATTTAAATCAAAATTGGTATCTGGTAAATTCTTTACTAAACATAATTTTAATGATTTTGTTTAAATTAGTACTCGGGGTGTATTTTACATGATAGATAATAAAGTACCCGCAGGTTGTCTTTCATAAAATAGCCTAGAAGATTTAACTGAAAATAGAAATATATCTGGAAATTGTTTTTACTGTTAAAAGAAATTAGTTTTTACGAATTGAAAGTGGTATCTAACTAGTTTAAAAATAATTGATTTTTTTTTAAATTCGAAGTTTGTTGAAAATATTTGAACAATTTTGTTTATAAGTTATATGAATGCATCTCGGAGAGTAGTTAGTTGGATGGATGTATTTGGAGTATTGCAAATAACATGGTATCAAAAGAGGCAACGATGGGAGTATATAAAAGTGTGTTGATGCCAACATTGTTTTGTGTATATGAAGCGTGAGTTTGTAAGGAGAAACACATGAACAACTTGAATGTGGGTGGAATGAAATATTATAGAAATATATGTAGAAAAACTCGACTGGACAGTCAGCCATGAATGGGTGCTGAAGGAGTGCGTTTTGAAAGGGGATCCAATGAGCCAATGTGAAAGAAGCTGCTTAAGTTGGTTTGGGCATGTTGATAGGATGTGTGGGGATCGAGTAACGAAACAAATATATGTTGGAAGAGAGTTTGAATAGAAAGGAAGGGGTAGGCCATGTAAGACGTGGCTAAATGTTGTAGACGAATATGTGAAAAAGAGAAACATTTAGAGTTTTAAGAATAAAGACTCGGTATATGGATGTTGTTGAAGCGATGCGAGTATGCAAGGATAGGGAAGTGTGGATAAAAAGTTTGTGAAGATGGATTAAGTATGGAGTTGTTTTTTGAGCTATATTCACAGTTTCTTGCCTACTCCGTAAGGGAACGGTGTGAGTATGTGAGTAAGTATGTATGTATGTGAGTAGGTATGTATGTATGTGAGTAAGTATGTATGTATGTATGTGAGTAAGTATGTATGTATGTATGTTTGTATGTATGTATGTTTGTATGTATGTATGTATGTATGTATGTATGTATGTATGTATGTATATATGTATGTATGTATTTATGTATGTATGTATGTATGTATGTATGTATGTATGTATGTATGTATGTATGTATGTATGTATGTGAGTAGGTATGTATGTATGTATGTTTGTATGTATGTATATATGTATGTATGTATGTATGCATATATATGTATTTATGTATGTATATAGCTATGTATTTATGTATGTATATAGCTATGTACTTATGTATGTATTTAAGTATGTATATATGTTATATATATATATATACATTTTTAACACCACGTTTAGGTTATACGCAAACCTACGGATTATACTAATGAATTAGCAATAAGAAAGGCTAAATTTAGAATAAGTGTACCTTCATTTACGTGTAAGGAGAGTATAAAACAATTTTGTAAAAAACCACCTTTAGTACACACGCCCAGAAATAGATACTTGATCTCTCTATCATTGTCAGTCTAGTCTACTACGAGAGTGATGTCTTATACCATGTGACCACTGACACAGGTCGATCCTTAACTATCTTAGAATATTCTCTAAATAAGTTTCCAATCATTTACTTTGCTCTGAGAACTGATACATCTTGCGTTAATCATTGATGAAAATAAGTCAGCTTTTTGTGATTTTTTACTTTCTCCTGTCAAGATAAAGTATTATGCTCGTGAAAAAATTGATCTCAAGATTATGACGAGTCTCTACATCTTATGTGAGCACTAACTCAGAAATAATTAACTTTACAATAATTGTAGAGTTCGCTATTTTGGGTTTGTGTTCACATAAGATTCTGTTTGTCCTTATGTCTGTCTGTCTGTCCCTGTCCACTGATCCATAACGGCTTGATGTATTTTGTTCAAAATTGACATTTAAATTTTATAGGGTTATGCCACAAAACTGTGGGTTTTTTTTACCTTAGGCTTTAAATTAAGGGTAGTTTAGTGTTGACTGATGATTAATTTTTTTAATTCCCAAGATTTTCTAAAATGGATTCTAACCAAGGAGTCGAACCAGAACCGATAACAGAAATTAACATTTATTTTTAAGGAACTGGAATCTGAACCGGAACCCTAAAAACACTATTTTGAAGAACCGGAATCGGAACCGTAAATAGTTTTAAGTTCTTAAAGGTTCCGAGACTTACAGAATTGTGTATAATGTTGACATGTTGCACACAATTTGTTTATTTCCTAATTGGTTTAATTTTGAAATGTTGTGTTTCCCCCTTTCTCAGTAAGTTCTGAAAGGGCTTGATATATTTTAGTTTACTACTTTGTGTGAAACCTCTTTTCTAGGGTGATTAGAAAAGAGTTAATGAGCCGCTATCAATACACACACATTTTATATTCCAGAGGAATATCGTGACTGTCACATTGTTCTGTTTTCTCACTTTAATGTTTAAGCTGGAGGTTTAAAAAGCTGTATTTAGCTTTGATAGAAGGCAGATAATACCCCATTCCTTAGAAGTATAAATACAGAAATTAAGAAATCATCTCTTTTGAACAAGCAGTCTAAGCCTATTGTACTTATTACTTCCTAGAAGTGAAAACTGATAATCTGGTGGTTGGTTGAACAACTTATATTAGAGGCAAAAGGGAGATGGAGGGTGGCAAAATGAAACATTTAAATTATTCCACTCAAGTTTAAATTAAGAAGTATCTCAGTGAATGTGTTCCTAGTGTACAGTGCGAAGTTAATTATTTTTATTGTTAGTAAGGGGTTTAAATAATATTATTGATAGGGCACGTTACAGAAAGCCCCGTTTAGAAGTTTTTTTACTATTAGATTGACAGTGACAGATCACGATGCAAATTATAAGGATGCACTATTGTTATTAAGATACGTTAAAATATTGTTTTAATCTAGCAATACTTTTGATTCAGAGTGTTATTTACAAAGTGGTTCTCCACTCTCCTTCCATGCAAATGCGAATACACTTTCTCTTGTAGCGTGTCAACCATGTAAAGTTGACACCTACACAATTAGGCTACGTAAAAATACGAAGTTATAATAATTATATTGGCAACATCCACAGAAGAGGATTAGCTTTAATATATTTAATAATAATATCCTTCAAAACCTACTGTTAACGACTGTATGGACTCGGATATGATCCACGTGCTCTCAATAGAAAATACTACAAAGGATTTTAATAATACAAGTCTGCATAAAAATACTAAACTTACAATAGTATAGTCCAAAGAAGATAATTAAAGCACATCCACTTACTACATCTCCACTAGTAGAAAAGAACTAAAACTATGTTAGGCTCGCTCCCACGACCTTCGAGCGCCACTGTCGTGGTGGCGTGTCTTCGAACCTCCCTTTTTCCTCACCCCTAGTCCAGCCAATCACCACCAGTGTTATCACGTCTTTTCTATTTATTTTTTGTTTCGTTCTAGTCAGAGAAAAGGGTATAAAATAAGTACTCTCAGATTTACATTATATCATTCTATCACATCACGTCGTTGAATAAGGAACTTCTCTCCACGAAGGGACCAGTGGCTATGGAGTATGGGGCGTTGTTCTCACCACCGTGCCACTGAGAAAAATTTCTATTCACGAAGGAACCGGTGGTCATGGAGTGTTGGACGTGGTTCTCACCAGTGCACCTCCAAGGAATACCGTTCCGGTTTCCTAAGTATATAGGCGACGTCCATCTAATTTATTGTTTATTTGAAAGATTAGAAATTGTTTATTTAATAAGTTCATCTGACTTATTGTTTATTTCAGGCTTAGTATAGTCGAGGCGACTATTATGTTTATTTTGACTTATTGTTTCAGTCAGAATGATTAGATTTTGGTTTTGTATGATTACAACTCTGTTGATGTTATCACAGTAACTCTAGTGTGGCTCAAGTCTTTCAGACTTGTTATATTGGTCCAAGCGGCTGTGTTTTTCCTATATCCATATGATATAGCTTCGATATAGGAGCCTTGAGCTCCAGATGTAATGAGGACTTAGTCCAAATGGTTGCTATTCTCAACAAGAACTATATTTCTCTTTTTAGTCCTTAAAATTACACAACCAAGTTGTCTATCCTTGTTTTTAGGACCCAGTTGGGTTACTGCGTTCAATGTATTGAATCACTCTGGTTGCCACGCTTCGCGTGTGGTATTATCTTGGGTGCGTAAAGCGCGGAACTCCGCTTGTTTCTATATGGGGTCCACGCAGATAATACCTTTTTCTCTTTTCCCATTTTTGGCACCTATAGGCTGAGTATTAGTCTTGTATGAATTATATTAGTATTGTACCCCAGGGAATGAGTCAGTAAATACATGTGCTATTGAATGCTCTGGCAGTACCAATAGGGAAAGGACCGGCAATACTACTATTATGTGTAGACACCTATATGTTAGCCATCTACCAATGTAATCAAATAACCTTTATATTGCAATTCATTATTCTATGTCTCTTAAAGAATTTTCTTTAGTCCCAATCAAGCAAGCTAGTTTAAATTATAACTGTGTTAACAATACTATATGTATATAATTTCCAGTTACCGTTTGTTTATAATTAACTCACTGTTTTTCTTTTAGAATCAACTGACAGTAGCCTGGCTTCAGTTCAGCTGTTTTTAATTGAACATTGCTCTTCAAGCCACTGCATTTGATCTTGCCCGTGTTGCGACAAGACAGTATTGATTAGGAACTTCTATCTTATGTTTTTGTATATCTATTGTAATCAATCATATCTTTTATTTTTCTGTTATAATAAATCTATTTTTGTTATTCTAATCATTTTATCAATCTGGTTAAAATAATTTACATTGTATACCCGGTAAGGCTTGGTGCGACACTCTAAATATAAAAATATAACATTCCTCAATCATTTAAAAAAACATTATCGAAATTAGTACATTGACGTAGCCCGAATTAATTGAAAAACTCTGTGCTAAAAAGTATTAAATTTAAAGAAACAGAACCGGAACACTATCAGGAGCCGAAAAGAACTGGAACATTTATTGTGGTCTATCCGGAACCAGAACCGAAACAGTTAAAATGTTTGTTTGGGTAGCATGAACCGGAACAAGAACCGATAAAAATAATTATGTTCGACTCCCTGTTTTTAACAATTTTGTTCAAAATAGATGGCTAGGATTTGATTGACGTAACAAATAACACTTTATAATTGGTTTTGAGCAAAATTCGTCAAAGGGTATTTTACTGATGGGAAATTTTTGAAAATTCTAAATATTTTGAAAAAAAGTTTAACGTTTTGGTTCAAAATGTTTATTTGTAAATTGTGTCGTATGATAAATATCAACACATAATTTATTTTAATTTTTCTGGGGGAAGAGGGAATAAAAACTCATCTATAGATAGTTTACTGACTGCTGATGTTTCAAAAACTTGAAATATTTTAAAAATTGCCTTAACAATTTGATTCTAAATGGGTATCTTGATAGTGTTTGACCTGAAAAATAACAATGTTTATTAGGTTTCATATAAGAATTTGATAAAGCGTCGTTAGCCCGAGAATGATTTTTGAAAATTAAAATTATTTTGAAAATAGCTGTAGCTATTTTTCTAAAAATAGATATCTGGGGAGTGTGTGACATGAACATGACAAATTAAGCGCTATAGTTACTTGTTTTTAAGGGGAAATTTTGGTTTTGGGTAGCTTACTGATGACTTATTATAGTTTGAATATTAAAAAAGTTATTTATTGTTTTGGTTCAAAATTGGTATCTGGGAACTATTTTACATTAGCATTAATAATTATTTATGTATCCAAAGATAAAGTAATGTATGTGTAATTTACTTACAAAAGTGTAAAGACGATTAAAAAAATTTTGAACTTGACCTTGAAAATTTAATTCAAAATGTGAATCTGGGAATAGTTTTTCATGATAAATAAAGATAAGTTTTTATTTTTACAAATAACAAGCTACAGTAGTAGTAAGGTAGTCAAAAATCACTTATTTTTGAAAATGAAAATGTTGTCAAATATATTTGAAGAATTTGATTTTAAATTAATCTACAAAAAAAATATTATTGTGATTATCAAGATGATGTGAGGAACATATTCTTAAGGGTAATTTTCTCAAAACTTATTTTTGAAAATTATCTTCGCAGTCATAATACATAAAATGAGAAAGTTTGTGCGATTGCATCGTACCATTTATTTTAGATTGTAAATAATAAAATTATGTTAATACTTTTAACCATCATTTTGACACTAACCATTTTTTAAATAAGCAGCTAACAGAGTTTCTGGACGTTCAAAACAGTGTATCGGTGCTTGAATAGGGAACCCCCTTAGCACATTTTACTACACACATACTATTTTATTATGTAAGATATTTTGTCGATAGTAGTTGAACTGTTCGGCTTGTCCCACTCGGAATGTCTCTAAAGCCTGGTCCACGCTTGTATCAGATCCTCGTCTCTTATCTAAGACGCGATCATGATACAATAGAAGTGTGGACCCACCTTCAAACTCCGTTTGAGGAAGTAAACACCTGGCCCTGTATACTCATTAATTCCCCTAAGGGACCAAAGCTTTCGAAACAAACACCTCCAATGTGGACACGAGTTGTTTACAACATGTCGAGACGTTAGGAGGGGGAACTGCCATTGTAGCTGCACGCATGTCCATCACTCTACAGGAATAAATATCACGAAATAAACTGTCCCAACGAACCACGCTGGTCAACGCACGAGCATAAGCTAGTCTAGGCAAGAGCTTTAGTGTCTTAGAGAGTGCATCAATATCCTCAGAGCCACTTCGGTGGGTGAATGGTCCATGGCGTCACTCTGGCAATAGACTGGGCTTTTGATGACAAAGAGAATGGGTTTCGAGTCCTAGTCAGGTATATTGAGGGTGGTTTTCCCATATCTATCTCTCCACGTAAATGAGGGTACATCCTCTAAAGTCTTCTTTACTCATCCCCAACACATTATCGTAACTATAGTAAATATACGTATAGCCCAAACTGGTAGTGACGCAGTGTCAAAAAAACGTAATAACACCATAAACCGGACATTTCTCTACGGGGGACTGGGTGAAACTTACCCATGAACCACATGCAATCATTTTTACTTTCATACGAACAAGTCTCTGTGGGGCCTTACCGAGTCGATCCTCAAGTATATCTCGATTCAAACAGCTTGTCTCATGTGACTGTTGTGAGTGTTGCCGTAGTGTGCGGGCGCAACAAAGCAGCTTGCCTCATGTGACTGTTGTGAGTGTTGCTGTAGTGTGCGCGTGCAACAAAGCAGCTTGCCTCATGTGACTGTTGTGAGTGTTCCCGTAGTGTGCGCGTGCAACAAAGCAGCTTGCCTCATGTGACTGTTGTGAGTGTTGCCGTAGTGTGCGGGCGCAACAAAGCAGCTTGTTTGCCCGTAGTGATCACGCGGCTAGCTATTCCCGTGATTCAGACTCGACACGGTGTTTCAATATGTGAGTCACTTCATAATTTGCACGTACATATGCTATGACATTTTAAATTGTTTTATGACAGCATTTTTCGACTATTTTTGGTAAGGACCCTTTGTTTGGACATAATAACCAAAAGAATATTCCTCTTTGGTGGCCGCGTGGTAAAACGCGCTAATCTCTCATTAGACCAGACTGCCGATGACTTGGAGCTTGAGTTTCAAATCTCGGTCGGGTGTATTGAGGGTGGATTTTCCTATATAGTTTTACACCCTCCCTCTACGGAAGTGTATGTACGCTTCCTTTAAATATAACCTTCAAATCCCTAAAACCACTAGCGTAATTGGTACATAGCCCGTGTAACCCGAATGGGTAGTAAGACGCGGTGTTCAAACAAAAAATTAAGCTTTAAATCAAAAAATGTTAGTAATTATTTACTTGAATACGACACTTTATTTCTCAACAGATCAAAACGCGTTTCAAGGTTATAAGTCAATAAATGAGATGGATAGTCGTGTTGTTTTGCTCTCCTTGTGAAGCGATAGTAGTTTCAATCCTATCTCTTCCACATTCAAATTGTTTTGGTGATTTAATTGCAATGCAGTAAAACACATAGCAATCGTCCACACAGACACAATGGTGGCAGGAAAAACATCCGGTGTTGATCAGTTCCGAATACCCTTTTTATTGTTGTGATGTATTTTACGTGCACTTTCTAAACTGACAGATTATATCAGTATACGAGCTATAAACTGACTCAAATGTATAACAGGCACCACACACAATCTCCATCCGGTGATTATTATTATTAGCACCGCTTCTTACTACCCGTTCAGGTTGTAAGCACTTACGCTAATGTGTGATGGTAGGGTGGATGTAAGATGAAATGGAGGACCTACAGTTTAACGTGAAATCCGAACCATGATGGAGGCCTGGCATTCCCCCACATTCACAAGTTGTGATTAATACACGTATTGTCGGAGGTGAAGGAAGGGTTTGGTAATCAGATAAATATGTGCCGGGACCGAGGATTGAACCCCGGACCCCCAGCACAGAGGTCTGATGCCTTACCCCCTAGACCGCCAGGTCACCACCATCCGGTAATTGTCACTGTGGAAATGTGGGCTTCACCTTTCCCAATGATAACTATTTTGGCCGTGCCGGGAATCGAATCCAGAACCCTTCGATCAGTAGACAGACACATTACAGGCTTGGATAAGGTGTTGGACCATAGTATTTATAGCCTGATTTTGGTAAGAATAATTGGTTCTGGTAGTTAAAAGTTACTAAAACGATCTTAATATATCCATACGTCAAGTCATCATATCTGCAACTGTCACTTTTGATATACATTAATAATATTTTTTAAATAGAATTTACAAAATAGTAAAATTGTAATGCTCTATCTATTTGATAAGTTGCGTCTAGTAAGATGTTTGTCCATTTCCTGTCATTATGTTACATCCTGTCTTGATCCAGCTAGTGTGACCTTGGACCTTGTTCTCTTATTGTATAGACTGAAATCTCCACGTACCAGCAGATTAATGTGGAGATTGGCATTCGGTAACCAACGAGACTAAGGAGAGCTAGCAAAATCACCGTCTGGCGGCTTCACCGCTTAGGGTCGAACCGGGCCCCTCAGGCCGCCGCGCGGTGTCACACGCTCCCTTGTTCATTTCGGTCTGTCTGTTGTACCCATTGTATCGTAGAATAGTATTTCACTTAATTAAATATAGCTCTTTGTACGGTGTCTTGTAATTCACAAGCTTTCTCCTTCCATGACCTTCTCATTCCATCAGAGTAACCCCACCTTCTCGGGGGTAGCCATCCAGAATCAAGCCATCCAGAATCACATAAGTCACTTAGACCCCCCAATTACACGGTAGTCCGTAGTTAGAGCGGACACCATCGGGCCACCGTGTGAGGGAGGGTTTTACAAAATGTTATTAATGTTGACCGATAAAAAGTTATTATTTTATACAAGGCCCTTCGCATCAAAATCGTACTATAGAAACTATTTATATATTTATTATGGTTGTGTAATATTAAACGTTTGGTCCTAAGTTGACCTTATTTGTAAGTCATATGCTGATATAATGTGTGTGTTTAGTAAAACCATTGTGACAAACTTTAGTGGTGGGCACACAAACTAGACGTCAAGCTCCTCTGGTCTGGTTTGCCCACGGTGGGAAGGACGGGGTTAGAATCCCATCTGGGTGTGTTTAAGTTTTTTCATAGATTGTTACCCACTCTCTATAAAAATGCAGATACACTTCCTCTAAACTATACCTCCTCATCCCTGCCCCATCAGCTAAAGGTTAATTGCATACAGAATTGGTAGGTAGTAAGACACAATAGAAAAATAATCTATGAAACCTATTGGAACGAGTGTCATAAGTCATAACTAATTATCCTTTTCAAGTATATGGATAATATTGATGATCGAAGGATTGTTAAAATGTCTTTAAGATATGTTTAAGGAATCATTCCTCTCTTAGAGTGGAAATGCAGATTTCTCGCTATTTGCCTCGTCAAATAGAATCTTATATTTTCATAATGAAGTATAGTCCGGGGGAAGAAATAGTGACCCGGTTAACATAATTTCCAAACTAACCAAACAGAATTTTTATCGAAGTAGTGACTTTCTAGTTTCTATCTCTCTTCTCATCCGTTTTATATTCTTCAGGCGAACATTAGAAGAAGGTATACTTCGCACGTGCCACCAAAGTTTAGCGGGACTGTATAACTTCAGAACATTTGAAGCTAAATTGGAACTTATTTGCCTGTTATAAAAGTGTGCTGATAGTAGTACAGTTAAATCATTGAGGTTGATAGATACGTCCGTCTCATGAATATAATATTACTTTTAGAATTGAAATCCACAGTACACCCCGTTTATCCTTAAAAGTAGTAGTTTACATTTTATAGGCCAAGATCCTGGGACTTAAAAAAAAATTGACATGTACCCTCAAATTAAGGGTAGTTTAACGCTGAATGGTTTTAATGAATTCAAAGATTTTTCAAAAATGGCTTTAACACTTTTTTTAATGGATTTCCATAGAGTAAAACACTCTTATATCTAACATGGTATACTTGTATTTTGTGTAAAAACTCGTTGAAAGGTAAGGTAGACTTTTGAGAGCTTTTCAAAAATTGTAAATATTTTGAAAATTAATAAAACTATTTTTATGTTGGTCTGGGGAGTGTGTAACATTACAAATAGAATTGTAAACTTGTTTTGGGTGGGTTTAGGGGAGGTATTAGTCTAAGGGTAATTCACTAATAACAGGTTTTTAAAAACTTAAATATTATTTGAAAAAATTGTTTTATTGAATTGGTTTCAAATGGGTAGGTATCTATAAATATTCTTACATTATTAATAACTATATATATGTACATATATATGTTGTTGTTTTTTATTACTGGTTTTTATAAAATTTCGTTTGATTTTGTTCAAAACTGGTATCGTGGGAATAATTTACATTATTGGTAGTAGTGTATGATTATTTTTCTAAATTAAATTAATTTAAGGATTTTTTTACTAACAAAAAATTAAATAAAATTTGAAATTTGTTGAGATTCGTCTATAACAGTGAATTTAAAATGGGTATAAGTTTCTATTTTTACAGGTTTGACACTAGTTTATAAATAGTTTATTTTTGAAAATCTGAGATTTATCAGAAACATTTGAACACCTTGGATTTAAATTTATATATTAAGAGAGTGTATTGTGATTAACAAGATGATGTGTTTTTTTTATCATGAAAACTTACTTAAGGGTAATTTACTGAAAACTTACTTTGAAAATTTTCTTTCAGGCTATACTATATGATATGAAAACGTGTGTGTGATTGTGTCGTTCCATTTATTTTAATAACATTACTCCTTAACAAACTGATGTGTGGCTTGAGAATTTAATACAGTGTTTGGTGTGCCATGGGTTGAAAAAAGTTTAAAAACGCTTCCTTAGACCTTGTGACAACCGTTTTGTGTAGTTTATAGGACGTGTTCTAATATAATATATGTATTTAGAGTGAGCACGTTAATTGTAGGATTCATTTTTAAAACTAATGTTAATATAGAAGGTAGGGCTTTATTACTGATACAGTTTAAAATCGATCAGATTTTTTTTTAAATCGGTTCATTTTTCCTGTTAATGTGACAAACTCTTTCCCAAAGTTGCCAACTCTCCGGGGGACACTGAATTGCCCCATGGAATGTGTCACACGACCAACATGAATTTAGATTGTGTGTTTTGATTGCATTCGGTTGCTTGTTTGTTTGTTTATTATTCTCTGTTTGGTTTGTCCTCACAAAGAGCGGCCAATGTATCGCTTTGAATTGCAAAGTGAAAAAAAACCACTTGAATTATTGCTGGTTAAAACGAATAATACTTAACTTCGGCAAATTGTACTGTAAGCTTTGTTCAAGAGCGGAATAACCGACTTCTTTGTTGATTTCTCACACTAGAAGAAAGTATTGTAATCGTGAAAAATTTCTATCTCGAGATTATGATGAATCTTTACGTCTTTTGTGAACCCAAAACAAAAAAAGTAAATTTTACAGTTATGTTTGTCTGTCCCTGTTCACGGATCCAAAACCCTTGATGGATTTTATAGGGCTATTCCTCATGGCATTTTTTATTTTGTTCTAACCCTCAAACTAAGGTTAGTATATTGACGATTGATATTTTTGCATTTCAAATTTTTTGAATTGATGAAATTATAGCAACCATTTGAATTAAAAAATAACATTGTATACTTTATCTTGGAGTGAATATTCATTAAAGGAGAGTTTGTTGATGAGTGGTTTGGAAACAATTCTAAATATTTCGAAAATGGCTATAGGTATTTTGTTTGAAATTGATATCACGGAGGTATTTAATATGAAAAATAAAGAAATATACTTTATTTGGGGAAAATTCATTTAAAGGTAGTATACCAGTACGTAATGGCTGATCCTTTTTAACTAGAGTATATTAAGTATTTCTTAAGCGAGTTGATACTAAAGAGCTATCTGGTAAGTTTTTTACATTATAAACAAAAAAAAATTAAATAAAATCATTTAATGGTGGTTCATTAATGACAGATTTATGTATATATAATCAGTAAACTTGCCTTAAATTAATTTATCTCATAAAAGTCAGCAAAAAGTTTTATTTTTCTGATGAAAGAATTCAGAGAATTTTAAATATTTTAAGATTTAGATCAAAACTAAAGTGACCCAATGTGTTGTGTGTCAGTAATTAAAGTGTAATAGTTTATTGATTTACAAAAACATGGATACAAATGTTTATGGGTTGTCAAATATTGAGAGTATATTGTTAAATTTAGGCAACTCCACATCCTCAGGTTCAAAACTCGTCTGGGTGTACTGAAAGTGTTTTATTTTCAAATGGATTTTCCACTCTTCCTTCACATAAATGCGGGTATATTTCTTATAAATATAGCTTTCCTAATCCCTAAAGCTATTAGCGTAATTAGTACATAATTGTATAAACAGAATAAATAGTAAGACGACGTGGTAAAAAAAAGCTATATTTGCTGCATACATTACCATATTGGCGCGGTCGTGAAAAGTTGACTCACTCACACTGACCTAGCTAGTAAAACTAAGCCCGCTTTGGTGGCCGAATGACTTAACACATCATTCTCACAATAGACTGGATTGCCGATGATAGGGAGATTGGGGCTTGAATCCCTGTCGGGTGTAGTGAGGGTAGTTTTGAACAAGCGTTAAGAAAATAGTTCTGGCACCTTTAAAATTTTGCAATTTGAAACTATTTTAAAATGTACTTTGTAAATTTATAAATAATTTCTTGACCTCTCAGATTTCACTTTAAAATGTTATTTATTCACGAGTCACGTGCATTTTAAATGTATTTATGATATAATTATTTTGTCACACGATCTCCATTTTATCTAATAGTCGTGTCTAGTAATTATGCTACATATTAATAATTAATGCATCATCGATATTAGTTAAATTGCACTGAATGTACATATAAAAATTTAAACTTACACAAAAATAATAAACCAATTATGTTTTTTGATGTTACTGGACACCGCTGATGGTGAGGTTGGGGATCTTATCCCGGTTAGAAAAACGTGAGATGGTTTTATACATTTTATGTTTATGTTTGGTGCTCCCATCCTCTTTCCACGCTTATGTGGATGTTTTTCCACTGATACAATATCTTCACTCCTTAAGAAGAAGGAGGATTCAAATATTGGATGACTTGAAGGAAAGAAGAAACTTCCGGGAGCTGAAGGAGGAGGCAGAGGACAGGGTGCATCGGAGGTCATTGACAAAAGGAATGGACCTGTCGTAAGACAGAACATCTAATAATAATACCGCTCGTATTAAGGGTTATTTGCAATAACGAGGCTTATTGTGCAGTGTCAATGGAACTTTATTTTAGTAAGGGGAGCCAATTAGCAAAAATAGCGTATTTTGAGGGGCTTGACAAACCAAGTCAAAGAGTGGTCAACCCCCATTACCTCCATTGCTACCCCGTAGCAGATATTTGAAAATTGTATGCCCCTAAAAGCAATTTATAGTGGTCCCCACCCAGAACATTTTATAAATTTGGATGCACCACGTAGTTTACTGAAATTTTTACATTCTTAGAGAGTATTTGGAATTGTCTTCCTCCGAAAATTTTTGAAAGTTAGGCGCCCTTAGAAGCTGTTTAAGTGTTCCTCACCAGAAAAATATCGAATATTATATTTCTCTAGAAGCTAACTAGAGTATAGTTGGCCTGCAATTTTTTGAAAACTAAACCCTTCTAGAATATATTTTTAGTAAGCCTTTCTTGATCAAATTTTGAAATTTAAAAACCTATAGGTCTATAATCTATTTGTAATTTGATTAAAGGTCATCTTTCATCTTCATTTTAGAAAATATCAGAAGTGAATGAAATAAATAGTGATGGAAAGTGGCTGATTTATTCCTAAAGGGGAGGGAATTATTTACAGGGGGAGTAATCCCCCAGGTTCCCTCCAATGCTAGTATGGTTTTAGTGTCCTAGGGTTGAAATCTCCTTGTTAAGAACTTCTGGTTATCCGCTTAAAGATGGCAGCTGCTCAAAAGGCTTTTTGTTTAGTAGCTCATCAAAAGTTATTTGAATTTAAAATTCTAAGCAGTTTTCTTACATATTTTGCAAGATTGATATCATAAACATTATGAACAACGGTAATTCTCTATTAATGTAATATACTATTGAATATGGTATTTAATTTGTTTTCTAACAAAACTGAATGCTATAAGAAGAAATCTGTGGTGTGTCTGAAATACCACCAGTCCTTACAAACTTTTTTCTTACTACCCGTTCGGAGTATATGCCTATGTACTAATTATACTAATGTGTTAAGGATTAGTAAGGTTTAATTTAGATGAAGTGCGCCCACATTTGCGTGGAAATAGAGTGGAAAACAAATTAGTAAAACCACCCTCAATGCACCCGACCGTGATCGAATCTCGATCTATTCATCTTCGGTAGTCTAGTCTAACACGAGACTAGCACATTAGACCATGCGGCCACCAAAGCGGGTTCCTTACAAACTGAAGTAAGGTGGTAAAATGATCGATTGACCAACTTTACCATTATCGATATATTCCTATTTAAACTAAAACTATCTTACTCGATATTATTGTTATAGTAGTTTTAACTCAAACAAGGTACTCCACGTCGCTCTAGAAATAAACCTAAATTATATGTTGTGCTGTAATAATGTTAAGGACACACTCAGAAATTCAGTGAAAAGTTTATGTTACTTCGGACATTATAAAGTTGTGACTGCATTTACAAAATTCCGGGGTTATAATTTCGGCTGGGTGTACTCATTATGTTTTCCTTAATAGGAAGGTTTTTATAATAATAATAATATTTTTTATTATTAGCACCGCGTCTTACTACCCGTTCGGGTTATACGTACTTACGCTAATGTGTAATGGTAGGGTGATTGTGAGATGAAATGAAGTACCTACAGTTTAAGGTGGAATCCGAACCACGGTGGAGGCCTGGCATTCCCCACATTCACAAGATGTCTTTTCAGAGGTGAAGGAAGGGTTTGATAGTCAGATAAATCTGTGCCGGGACCGAGGATTGAGCCCCGGTCGCCAGCATAGAAGTCTGACACCTTACCCCTAGACCACCAGGTCACCAATATTAATAACAATAAAATCTTCTTTACTTGGGAGAAGTTAAGGCCGGTGCCTTTTCTCACAGTGAACCTCTTAATAAAACATGTTAATACTCATACTTACATGATATTAATATTATAATTAAAAACTAGTTTATATTATGTGTACAAAAATAATAATAATTGCATACATTTATAGATATATTAAAATATTAAAATAAAATAAATTAAAAAGTAGAATTAAATAATGGGGAGGGAAAAGAAAGCTAAAATACACAATAATACCACACACATCCACAAGCCATACATTTTATGCGTGAATATTGTATTTAATATGAATTTTTAAATAATTATATAGAGAGAGTAAATAATGAAAAAAAAACACTAACAATAATATTTTGTAAATATATCGATTAAATAATTAATCGCGTCCCGAATCACGCCGTTCCCGTTTAGCTAGGCAAGAAACTGTACATATAGCTAAAAAAAATCCTTACTTAATCTAACGTCACTAGATTTATCCACACTTCCTATCCTTGCAAACTATATTCGCTAACAACATCCATACATAGATTCATAAACACTATTTTATTCTTAAAACTCTTAATGTATCTCTTTCACACATTTGTCTACAAAATGTAGACACGTCTTACGTTTGATCCGCACACTCTACCTTCATATATTTGCTCACTCTCGAATCAACGATTGAAGCTCTGTTTACAGACGTTTAGCAAGCTTGTGTTGTGTGTCTTGTTACTAGATAAGTATACTATTCTAAGGATATCAAGGAAATAATATCAAAAACATTTTCTTGCATAAAAAAACACTACAAATAATTAAATTCGGTAAAAATATCCTGTTTAAGTTTTCGACACTGGTACATACTGCTGTCGATACTTTTCTACCGGTACCAAATTCCTACCCTCCCCCCCTTCTGAGCACCTTGTGCCCCTCTTGCCCCAAATCCCGGCTGGCCGCGCTATCAGGACAGAACTCCCTCCTATCTGTGTTGTTGTAGTTGTTGGCAATTACACTCATATCCCGTCACACCAACTGCCATCAACTTTGGGTGTGTATCTGTGCACTCCACACTTTGTGAGTGCGTGGGCATCAAACACACGCCACTCACAAACAATGTCGTGTCGGGCGTCTGCTACACCCCAACTAGACCACAGCGCTGTTGTCTCTTCAGCCGCGTTGGGTGTGGTCGGCGGAATATAGACCTCTCTCCTGCTAGCGCGTTCATCTAAACAGGAAGTTTTAAACGCACCTTGGTATTCTGTGTTGTAAATAGGCGTTTAGCTAACACCCTCTCCTAGGATCACAAATAAATTTAGTGAAATGCTTAAAATATCTTAAATTAAAATGTTAATCTTGCAGAACTCATAAATAATGTTGATTTTTTAAGCATCGTGTCTTCTCTTTCGGGTTACGCGCTTGTGTAGTAATCACGCTAATGGCTTCAAGGAGGAGGTAGAACATATTTATAGGAAGTGTATCCGCACTTGCGTAGATGCTGAGTGGAAAGCAATTTTGTAAAAACCACCCTCAGTATACCTGACTGAGATTCGAACCTTTATCTCCCCATCATCGGCAGTCTAGTCCACTGCGAGAGTAGCGCGTTAGACCATGCAGCCACTGAAGCGGTTCGTGTGGACCTACTAGAAACGCTATTGTGTTAGGGATGATAAAGGTTGAGTTTGGAGGAAGTGTAGCCGTATTTTGCGTAGGAGGAGAGTGGGAAACCATTTAGTAAAACCCAACCTCAGTGGATCTGACAATGATTTTAGCCCTGATCTCTCTTTCATCAGCAGTCAAGTAAGTATATTGTGAAATTGACGCCTTGGACAATGTGGCCACCGAAGTGGCTTTTATTTAATTACATCGTGACCAATTCATCTATTTAGACTTATAAAATAATACTAATTTGTGCTACGCTACATTTCAATAATAATTAAAATCTATTAAATCAAATTAAATTTGTACTAATGAACTATTTATATTTATTATTCAATGTCCAGCAATACGACTCCTTAGCTCAGTCGGTAACGTGTCTGTATACTGAGCTAAGGGTCCCGGATTCGATTCCTTGCATGGCTGAAAAAAGTATACTTAGTGAAATGTGGGTTTACCCTTTCACAGTGATTGATTAAAGGCCGGGGACTGGATGTTGTGTCTGTACTAGTTTTAAGTTAGATTATAAGGCATATGAAGCTACGACAGGCCTAATCCGCTGTTAGAGGAAAATATATAGCTTGAATAAAAAACTGACTCAGGCCACAGGCTGTAAACAGTAATGTTATTATTATTATTATTATTATTATTATTATTATTATTATTATTATTAGCACCGCATCTTACTACCCATTCAGTTTATACGCACTTACGCTAATGTGTAATGGTAGGGTGATTGTGAGATGAAATGCAGGACCTACAGTTTAACGTGTAATCCGAACCACGGTGGAGGCCTGGCATTCCACATATTCACAAGTTGTGATTAATAAACGTCTTGCTTGGGGTGAAGGAATGGTTTGGCAATCAGACAAATCTGTGCCGAGACCGAGGATTTAACCCCGGACCCTCAGCACAGAAATCCGTCCGACACCTTCCTTAACCTTAAACCTCCAGGTCACCGAAACAGTACTGGATCTACATTCTTTGTCCAGCATGATTACAACGAACACCATTTTAATAATCATTCGTATAGCTAAAAACTAATGGTTTTCCTAGATTAACCGAATATATAAAGTTTGTCAATTATAAAACTAATTAATAACTTTAAATATAATTGCATGCATGCATTTTTAGAAATTAATATGTTCATTATTTATATTTATCATGTAATCAAAAACTGCTCAATAACTTAAGTATAAAAAAACTCAACCATTACTGCTGCCGTCTTATGAAAAGGGGTCGCGAAATAAAAACAAAAGTTTAAGAACCTGTGCTCTTGCATGTCCTATCAACAGCTTCCTTTTTTATATACCCTTCTTTCTTTTCTTGAGGTCCTCTGTCAGTTGTATTCATCGTATTCCTAGTCCCTTCCACCCTTACACTTTACCTTCCATGACAATCCTGTATATAGAAGTATAGGTCAAATTGATAATAAAGTGTGGTGTAACCCACTTCAGTGGCCGAATGGTCTAAGGCGTCACTTTCGTGTTAGACTGGCCTGCTGATGATGAGGAGATCGAGGTTCGAATCCCCCTCATGATACTGAGGGTCATTTTTTCCTAAATGATTTCTCACCCTCCTTCTAAGCAAATGTGGGTATACTACCTATGAAATAGTTCTTTCCTCATCCCTACCTCATTATAGTAACTATCGTATATGCGTACAACCTGAACTGGTGGTAAGACGCGGCGATAAAATAAAATAAAGATGTGGTGGATAAAAATATATAATTAAAATTGTCCAGCAATACTGCTATGTTTCAAGTACGTAACAAGATAAGTTTAAAACTTCCATCGCTTACCTAGCATATAAGCCCATCGCTTTAGTACAAATGAATCTGAATGAATTAATAGGAAAATGCAGTCTGGTTGTGAACACTAGTCTCCCTCCCTCTTCACGTCAACCCCCTTGAACCTGTCGTAGAGTAAACACACGTCAATGTTTGTGATGCGTGCCCGTCCATTTATCAGCCCTCAAGGCCCGGTGTTGTTCTTCCCTCAGACTTCTTTAACTCGCATGAGGGTTTCCTCCAAAGAGAGCTTACCTGCACACGAATGCGTGTGTTTGGATCTTCACCTCTTTTTATTCCTCTTTCGCTTGGACACTTCTGTTTGATTGTCCCTTCTTACATCTTTCACTTTATACATACACACACCTAGCCATTATTATTGTAGGGCTCTGAAAATAATGTTACGTGTGAAGTTCAGCCACGCTCAATTTAGCGTACAGTCGCTTACAAACACGATATAGTATGCCCACGTTTGTAAGAAGATGTACACTTTGTCTACCTTGTAAGGTGGCAAGCTCACATTCCATTATTTCGCTATTCTTCTCTATTTTTATTTCGTAACTATTCAAGGTAAGATATCTAGAACTTTGTTCGCAATGTATTATCTCGTTGGTCATTTGGTCCACGCATAACTGGGACCATCTTGACGTTTGTCTTCCAGTCGGTCATTTCGTGTCGACCAGTTGGATATCTCTCACTTTATCTTACCTATGTAACAGCTTGTCGAACAATTAATCTAGGTTGTGTAAGCCAGTTAACCCATCTAGCCTTCCAAATATTTGTTTACATTTTGTAGACCACTTGGCTCTATATAACATGGTTCCGGTGTCGACCACTTTGTTATCACGTGTCGATCAGTTTGTTGTCGATCAGTTTTGCTGAACCAGAATTATGCAAGGTGAGCTTGCTACCTTAAAGGCAAAAGTCAGGGGAGGTTTTGGGGGTTTAAACTCCCCTACTCCCGAGAACTTATGAACAAAATATATATGGCTTTTTTATGGTTCAAACAATTTCAAAATCAAGGATCAGGATCAAAGCTAGTAATGTAAACCATTATTGACTAAAATCTAATTTTCATAAGAAAAGTTAGGTATGTAGAAAATACAAACATAACACACATTTTTTCGAGAAACATGTATAATATATTACTGTATAACTACTTACTATATGGTATTATGAGCTTGATAGTTCATTGTCGCACTTACTAACGTCCACTATCCATCCCTATTTTGAACTAGTTATATCCAGTACACCTCATTACATCCTATCTTTATCCTGAGATAGTTATATCCAGTACACCTCATTACACCCTACTCCTATCATGAGCTAGTTCTATCCAGTCCACATCATTACACCCTATCCCAATCTTGAGCTAGATCTATCAAATCCACCTCATTACACCCTATCCTTCTCATGAGCTTGTTCTATCCAGTCCATCTCATTACACCCTACTCCTATCATGAGCTAGTTCTATCCAGTCCATCTCATTACACCCTACTCCTATCATGAGCTAGTTCTATCCAGTCCACCTCATTACACCATACTCCTATCATGAGCTTGTTCTATCCAGTCCATCTCATTACATCCTACTCCTATCATGAGCTTGTTCTATCCAGTCCATCTCATTACACCCTATCCTTACATGAGCTTGTTCTATCCAGTCCATCTCATTACACCCTACTCCTATCATGAGCTTGTTCTATCCAGTCCATCTCATTACACCTTGCCCCTATCTTGAGCTAGTTCTATCCAGTCCACCTCATTAAACCTTATGTATCGCAGGTCCATTCTAATGTTATCCTCCCATCTGCATTTAGGTCTTCGCAATGGCCTCTTCTCATGAGGTTTTCCAGTCAATGGATACTAATAATATCTTTAAAATCGATAGTGGCATAACCCGAATTATGAAAACATGATAGAAAATCTAGTAGCTTTAATAGATAACAGATAAGCCTTTGCCTATTAAATTGAACTATACACACACTTTGCTGGTGTAATTCTAAATTTCGGTGTTCGTAATAAACTACTGAACTGAAAGTTAAGTGCCAAATGTAGTTATTACGCGCTCATGACGTCTGGGATCCTGCTAATCTCGATCATGGTCATTGCGTACAACATTCTATTGCCAAGTGGGTGCTTGTGGCGTTCGGACACGTCTCCATCGTCCAAAAACTCCACGGTGATTAAAAAGGTAGGGGGTAGGCCATGCAAGCCATGGATAAATGTTGTAGACGAATGTGTGAAAAATAGAAACATGAGTCTTGAGAATAAAAGAGCATGTATGATTCGGAGTATGGATGATGTTGAAGCTAAGGAAGGATACAAGGATAGGGAAGTGTGGAGAAAGTTAGTGAGGATGGATTAAGTAGGGAGTTGTTGTTTATTGAGCTATATTCACAGTTTCTAGCTTACCCCGTATGGAAACGGCGTTATTAGGTATATATATATATATATAGATAGATATAATTTCATAATATGGTTCCGACAAAAATGCCAGAAGGTATCGATCGACATGTCTCTATAGTATTAAAAACCTTGCATTCTAAATTTTATAAATTGTAAACAAAATTCAAGAAAAAATTAATTTAGCTTATTTCCAATGCCAAAGTTGTGAGATTTTTTTTTAAAGTAGCTAGTAAAACCTAGATCTAGCCTTCCTCAAACAAATGTTTATGTTTTATTTGGATCATAAGTAAGAAGGAAAGGGTCATACCATTACACAAAGAGCCAATTAAGGCGAACAATGGGGGGCCTTAATTGATTGAGGGGGTG
>CABFOW010005120.1:0-46558 GCA_902141385.1 Timema californicum
TATATATATATATAAGAAATGTGGTTACTTAAAGATTAGAAGTAAGTAAACGATGTATTCTTATTTCATTCTTTATTAAATTGTTAACACATTTTTAGTAATATGTTTGCATAATCTGGGTTTGATTCCCGGCACTTCCAGATTTTCAGTGAAACAGTGGGTCTGGTACGGGATCTATTAACCCTCATGTGGACAAATGATTATCCACTTGACCGAAGAATTAGCATCTTCGAAAACTTATATTACTGTTGGTTCAATTGTTTTAACCACATGACAAACAATATCCATAAAATTCAGCAATATCTTAGACAACAGAAGGCAGCCACTTAGTCAGAATAGCTCAATTGCTGGATGACGTTATGGAGTTTGCTTCATAATTTATATAACTTATACATTCACTGAACATTTATTGGGGAATCTCTTTCATTTATTTTTCAGCACAATGTTTATAAGTCTATTTCCCATCTGTATTATTAATGACATAATCAAAAATCTTTCGTGAAATATTCTTAGCTAGGCGGAAAGAGGAGTTTAAGTTCAAATCTCTGCCAGGCTCACTGATTAGGTTGAGTAGGGGGTTATCCACCCGTAACTGAGCATTGGGCCTTTCCAACCATCTCACCATGTTACCACTGGTGCATTCCAATCAAAATATCTTTCCTCGTACTTATCTCTCCAGTTGAGAATGGCTGATGGTATAAATCGTAATTAATAAAAACATATTGTACTTCTAATAAATAAATTTTGTTCTGTGTGTATGTGTGTGTGTGTTTGAGATGGATAGAGAAAGAGAGGAAGAGAGAGAGAGGGAATATAAAATAATAAATTGTTAATTTAAAAAATTCCAGAACTGATTATTATTGTAATTGTTTATTGCTTATAGAGTTTTATCATTTAAAATATACTGTAGCATATTTTTATTAATACAAATTAATTATACTCATCTATTAAAAGTTCAAAGGGTCCATAGGGAACAGGCGCCGTATGATAAAATCTCAAACAAAATTCTTGGGTAAAAATATTTTCAATATTAAAAAAAAAATCAACTTTGCGTATGCCGTAATAATAGGGAATACTCCATGAATTAATCTTTATCGTACAATTATTTTTCAATCATGAAATATAATTTTAAAATCCAACTAGTTTAATATGACAAAAATAAGCAGCAGCAAACTAAAATGTATGTTTTAATATTCCATTTAATTATAAATTAAGATAAAACACAATCAATCACAATATATTTACATCAAAGACAAACTATTTTACAAGAGTACATATGTATTTTCTCCAATCTTCTTATTTATTCACTTTTTTTTACTCAATAAATTATCCCTCCCTTTTTTTTACAAATACTTCTTTTTATTGAATTTCTCCTACGTTTCTTTTCACCGCTTCATGTTCCTTATATTTCCTGCAGACTCTTATACTTTCTTCCTTTTCAAACGATCTTTTTCGTCGATTTCTTTTTTATTATTACTCATCCAGTTTACTTCAGTACGTTGCCATAATCGGTTTTCGCGTGTGAACTTCAACACCCAACAAATAACAAAATACCATTTCTGGGACCCAACGTCACACGAACGTAAAAATAGACAAACAGTAACGCTGCGACAAAAGATTCCATACCCCAGTGAAGAAAATCCTTCTTTGGTACAGGGGTGGAGGATTCACAGTAGATACGGAAAGAAATCAGTCGTCGGAAAGGAAGAAAAGAATTCGCTAAGATAATCCTTGTCGCTTCTTTTTTTATTTCAAAGGTTTTTATTGAGCTGAACTCTAAAGTATGAGATCAAATACTAAGATATACTTAGATAAAATAAACTATTGTTATTGAGGTAGAATTTTTAAATTATTGAATAGAAAAAAATCAACATTGCTATTTTGAAAAGTAGAATTAACTGATATAGAGGTTTAATTTTGGAAACAAAGATAAAACTAATATTGAGAATGTAGTTAACACTGTAATATTGTCTTTGGATAAGAATTTATAGTTTTTCTTATCAGTTAAGTATAAACTATCACGTCATTTCTATGGGTTAAAAATAAAATGTGTTCAATCTATTGAGTCGCATTTTTATTTCCCTCTGTGAATTTTTTTTTAATATTTGATCTAAATCGTAGCTAAGATTTGGGTAACACACACACACACACAAGATATGTGAAACAAATATTTATAGTTGGAATATTTCCTAAACGTAATAAAATAATAATTCAATTTTAATTTCTTTCATTATAGTTCTGGCCAACAGTCGTAAGACCTATAACAGGCCAGCACTGGAAAGTACACAAGTACCTTAAAATATATATATATATATATTTACGCGAGAAAATAAAATAAACAATAAAAGCTAAATAATTGTATATACGGATGAATACCTACAAAAAAAATTAATAATGATAAAAATATAAAATATTAGTAATAATAAATAACTAAAAGGTGGTTAAAAGCAGTAACAATATGCAAAAAATAAATCAGAAAATTGTAAATTTAAATATTATAGGCAGAATTTCTACATGATAAATTATTGATATGGGATTTCCTTAAATAACTCTCTTAGTTTAGATTTTTTTTAATGATAAAAGTCGAATTCGACAAATCTAGAATTGGCGCAATGTATAAAACGACCTATAAGAGCTATTGAGAAAAAATAATTTTGGATTTCGAAAAGCCTAAGAAGGGATATTAATGCCTACAAGAATAAGGGCAAATTTGCAAGAAATTTAGATATTGAAAATATTAAAAATAAAAAGGGAATCACAATAAAGTCTACGTGAGAAGAGAGTTTGGAGCCCTAAGAGGTTTCAATTTCTGTCATAATCATAATAAATCGTGTTAATGAAGAATTTATCATAGTGCGCAGCGAAAAAATTTCTTTGGATGTTTTCCAACCCAAGAAAATCAGTTAAGGTATTGGAATTCTAAGCAACAGTAGCATATTCTAATTTAGATATAACCAGGGCGTGGTACAGATATAAAAAACAGTCAACGTTCTTAAATGAGGAAGTAATAAATTTATTAAGTCCAAGTAATTTCAATGATTTGAAAATTACATGGTCAACATGATAGTATAAATAAAGTTTGTTATCCATAACACCAAGATCATTAATATAAAGGGCGCGAACTATGATTTCACTAACCAATATATAAGTAAAAAAGAAAGGATTAGTTTTCCTAGTAAAAGATATAGATTTGGTCTTAGATTTATTAATAGATGTAACATTTTCAAAAGACCATTGTAGAATACCATTTACACCATTTTGTAAATCTATACAATCGGCAATTAATTTGAGAATTTTAAATAATTTTACATCATAAACAAGGAGTAAATAAATAGACGATTTCAATTATTTACCAATGTCATCAATAAACACATTAAAGAGAAGAGGACCTAAATTAGAACCCTGTGGTATAGCACAAGGGGCTAAAAATGTATTTGAGGTGTGTGAATTAGATTTAATAGTGAATGATATGTCATTCAAATAACAGCTGAAACAATTTATATATGAGTGAGAAAGGACAAATTTACCAAATTTAGAGAGAATAATACTATGCTGACATAAGTCAAATGCCTTACTTTGGTCAAAATAAATATCATCAACCTGACCTTGGGCAGAGACTTGATGGGCAACATGCCCAAGAAATTCTACTAAATTAGTGACAGTATATTTATTTTTTATAAAGCCATGTTGATTATCTGAAAGTTTATTTTTAAGGTGGTGGAAAGCATTTACATGTATGATTTTCCCTAATACTTTGGAGAAAGTGTTTACGAGAGAAATTGGTCTATAATTATTACATGCATTTGTTTTCCCCTTTTCTATAAATAGGTATGACAACAGATTGTTTCCATTTAAAAGGAAAGGTTTCATTTGACAGGCTAATGTTAAAGATGTAGGCTAACAAAGGGCTGAAAATGCTGGCACAGCCTTTAAAAATAAAACTTTGAATTCCATCTGTCCCGGCACATCTAGAAGAACTCAATTTTTGTATAGCATTAGCAACGTCCAAGGGTGTAATGTGGCAAGGATACAAGGGCGCACTAGTTTCAATAACGGGGCAGGGTAAGACAGGAAAGGCTGAATTATAAATGGAATGAAAGTAGGTTAACATTACCCTGAAATCACTTCTATTCCTTCCTATCTCTTTATTGTGAACATGTGGACAGGCCGGATACGTAAGGCTAGTTTCATAGTCAGACTTAGTACACCTCAAGTACGGCGCTATACTAATAAGAGAACACACCCACCTTAACTCGAATAGGATCGGCCAGTTTAGGGTATGAAACTGGCCCATTCGGTTCTAGTCTAGGTAGTTGTCGTCCTGTATTTATTATAGTGCCACACTTGAGGCGTGATAAGTCTGTCTATAAGAATGGACCATTCCATTATGGTCTAGGTAAGACTAGTCTTGTATTTAGTTTAGATCCGCGCTTGAGGCGGTATGTTTCAATGAAACTTGCCAATTATATCCTGGCTTAGGTAGGTGCATTGTATTTAGTATAGCGCCGCACTTGAGGCGTTCCAAGTCTATGAAACTGGCCAATTTTATTATGGTTTAGGTAGGTGCTGCCTTGTATTTAGTATAGCGCCGCACTTGAGGCATTCCAAGTCTATGAAACTGGCGAATTATATTACTGGTTTAGGTATGTGTTGCCTTGTATTTAGTATAGCGCTGCATTTGAGGCGTTCCAAGTCTATGAAACTGGCGAATTATATTCTGGTTTAGGTAGGTGCTGCCTTGTATTTAGTATAGCGCCGCACTTGAGGCATTCCAAGTCTATGAAACTGGCGAATTATATTCTGGTTTAGGTATGTGTTGCCTTGTATTTAGTATAGCGCCGCATTTGAGGCGTTCCAAGTCTATGAAACTGGCCAATTATATCCTGGTTTAGGTATGTGTTGCCTTGTATTTAGTATAGCGCCGCACTTGAGGCGTGATAGGTCTAGCTATAAAACTAGTCCTTAATAAGCCATAGACTATCGTCAACGTGGAGCGACACACGTTCCCAAATACAAATCAACCGTGAATTAAACTTAAGTTCAAATTTAAAGTATTGTTTGCCTAAGTGGTAAAGTCACGCTTAATGTAATTCCAGGAAAAGAAACAAATTTGGAAGAAAACGTACCTAATTCTTTGTGTGTCTATGTGTGTGTTGTTCAGTTTGCGTCAGTGAACAACGTTAGAACGAGTTAATTCCGTTACTGCTAAAAGCTTAGCGAGCATCTACGAAGCAAGGCAGCAGCATCTTTCAGGAACAGTTAAGCGTAATCTTGAAGTCTGAAAGTTTACAGAGCAGTGAGTGGTAGTGGTGGTAAATGGGTGGTGGTGGTGGTGGGAGGAGGATGGTGTTGACCTACTAGAGATATCTGGTAAAGAAGAAGTGACGGAGAGAAGAGGATGGGCCTTAACAAGGAGAGGCGAGAACTGCATCACCTCGTGATTGGCACAAGAAAATCCGACATACGTCGTTTATTGAGTTGTGTAGAATTTGATGTTGGCTACCGTTTTATTTGAGCTTGCACTGAATATCTATGAACAGAACTGTCTGGTTGGATTTATGTAAATAGATTAGTATGAATTTGATATATTATAGACATCTCTGCAAGGCATTTTAAGATTGAACTGGATTCATGGACATGATTTAATGAAATATATTATATTGAACATTAAAGTTAGAAAAAAATAAAAGATTTTGTCAGTGATATAAATAAAATAAGGATTTTTAAATAGTATTAGGTAATACTTTATATCATACAATCCAATTTTGTTGACTTGCATGAAGTAAACTTTATTTAAAGTTAAAAGTTCTTACATTAATTGATTATATTATGACTTATCTTATAAGCTCTACCATATTGGAACCATGCATATTGAGCTTGCTACCTTATACGGTAGACGAGGAGTACATTTCGTACTGAGTTTTTTTTAGCGCCCCGTCATATCACACTTTCATGTTACATGATTATTTAATAACTACGCTAGTAGTTTTAATGATTAGTAAAGTTATATTTAGATAAAATGTAGCCGCATTTAAGTGAAGGAAAAATTGAAAGTAAATTTGGAAAAACTTCCCACGTTTCAAAGTTTGATATCCCCGTCATCGTCAAATTAGTCTACTGTAAAAATAGCACCTTAGACCATGAGGCCATCGAAGTGGGTAGTATATTATTCACGTCTTGGCTCTTGATTATGACTATAAAGTATTATCCAAACCATCCCTATAAATCTGCGCAATAAACGCATAAATTACTGTATTATATTTACATCACTCACCAAGCATAAAAATATCAAAATTGTTTGATTTTATAAATGTTACAATGGTTCATCAAAAATTAAAAAAACAAAAAAACAAAGAACCAAATAGTGGCTTTTAGCATTAACACAGTTTGTTGTCCAACATGGTTGCAAGCCGTGCTGTACCACATTACCCTTCATTTAACCCGCAAGGTAGCAGAAAGCTTACCTTGCATTATTCCACTATGGTGTAGCTTATAAGAAAGGGTCATAGTGTAATCCATAAATACCTTTGAGAGTAACAGAGTGTACATACGAGGGTGTATCAATGAGGAAACCTGTGCCTATAGTTACAGTAAGGGAGTATGAAGTTTAGATTCAAATGAAATGTATCCCCATTGGCTGGGTGGGTAATAGAAAACCATTTGGTAAAAACCACCCTCAGTACACCCGACCAATATTCAAACCTCTATCTCCCCAGCATCGAGACTCTAGTCTACTGTAAGAGAGAATGCCTTAGACCATTTGGCCACTGAAGCGCACTACTCTATATTTATAATTAAAAATAATCAAAAGTAGAATGATTATTATTAGCACCGCGTCTTACTACCCGTTCGAGTTGTACGCACTTACGCTAATGTGTAGTGGTAGGGTAATTGTGAGATGAAATGGAGGACCTACAGTTTAACGTGGAATACGAACCACGGTGGAGAACTGGCATTCCCCACATTCACAAGATGTCTTGTCAGAGGTGAAAGAAGGGTTTGGTAATCAGATAGATATGTGCCGGGACCGAGTATTGAACCTCGGCCGCCAGCACAGAAGTCTGACACCTTAACCCTAGACCGCCAAGTCACCCATAAAAGTACAATGAATTCTCCTTCATAAAATAGCTTTCAGCAAATAACAGGACTGAATTAATTTCTTTCTTTTTTTTCCACTCCCCACACATAAAAGAGAACCGTAAGGGAAATAGGTATGAAAGTCCACAGGGGAGTTGACGACCTAGAAAAAGGTTGTGCTCTCTGCTTTTTCCAATCCATTATCACTTGAAGAGAAAGTTTTGCCCTTCCGCCACCTCGCGCGCTGTTTCACAATCGTTCACGTGGCGTAACCCGAGATGTTGAGATGGTCATAGTATAAGCGATGCAATACAGGTAAAGTTTTATTAAATACGATTTATATTCAATTATTTGGAAATATATATTAAAACATAATATTAATTATAAAAATATATTCTCAAATGATTGTAAACATAATATGTTTTGGTTTGTTAGTGATGAGATCATATAGTTCGAATTCAAGCCGAATTCAGTGAGTTAATTATATCTAAGAAAATAAAGTTTTCCAATCTTCTTCAAAAAATAATAGGTACTTTTTGATATAATCTATACCCTCCCTTTCACCTACCCCTTAAAAGTTATTAAAATGTGTACAGGCTATTTTTAAGATTAGTATATCATCCATGTATCTTGGACCAATACAAAAAAAATAGTTTCGTGAAATTTTCATAGTAATAGTTAAATAAACTACATTAAAAATAATAATAACAGACTGTGAATAAATAAAATAGTATTATATAGTGAAAAACATTCAATTAAAATATAATTCAATTTTACTTTTATTAAGATATATATTTACATTAAATATTTTTAAATACTATATTAATATGTTTTCTATTGTGTTTTGTGAAAAATATGTTATTAATTATCTAGTAATAATATTTATTTTCGAATCCTGGTTGAGTAAACTGAAGATAGTTTTTCCTATATGGTTTCTCACTCTACTACTATAAAATTGCGAGGATAGTTCTTATTACTTACTCATCTTTACCCTACTCCATCAGAATAATTAACATATTATCTGGGTATAGCCTGAACAAGTTGTAAGACGTGGTGATAAAAAAATAGGAAATAAAATATATTACTTGTTCTAGAATAATACTCGATGCACACTATTCGTCACCTCAACGTAACGACACATACCGGCAGCGTCACATGGACATAGTATTCAATTAATCTTAAAAGGCGACATTAATCAGACCTGCCTCGGTGGCGTAGTTGGCTAACACGCTAGTCGTGTTGAGCTCGACTGCCGAGGACGAGGAGATTGAGGTTCGAATCTAGGTCAGGTGAACTGGGGGTGGTTTTTCCTAAATGGTTTTCCACTCTACTTCCACGCAAATGCGGGTTCACTTCCTCTAATTCAACCTTCCCAATTCCTAATCCATTAGAGTAGTTATTACTTAAAGCGTACAATCCAAACGGGTAGTAAGACGTGGTGCTAAATAATAAATAATAATATTAACCAGCCTCGGTGGCCACGTGGTCTAAGGCGATACTCTCGCTGTAGAGTTTATTGACGATGACGGGGAGATCAAGGCACGAATCTTGGTCGGGTGTGCGTAGGGTTGCTTTTTATAAAATGGTGCTCCATTCTCCCTTAACGCAAATACGGGTACATTTTCTGTCAATACAACCTTCCTAACCCCGAAAATAATTAGCGTAATTAGTACATAAGCGTATAACATAAACGGGTAGTAAGACGTGGTGTTAAAGGGTTGGTTTTTTTTTAAAAAAAAGGTGGCACTCATCTTTTGGGCCAACGAAGTGGAACATAACCGGTAAAATATTTCGAATAAAATATTTTGACTATGACGGTCCGTTCTAGTAATATGAATGTAGTATATCGGTATACACTACACCTTCAGTTTGTTCTGAGACTTTTGAAAAACCTCTTAATTTGTATAATTAACTTTTAATTGAAAAAATACGCCAATATAACAATTACTCAATATGATCACCACGAAACAAATTGATAATATCCATAGAGATACAATATGAAAAAACAAATTGATAAGAAACTAAAAAAGAAATATTTATTCATTCCATTTCAATAGACTTGCTCTTTTTTAGGCATCATTAGCAGCAATCTTTACTTGATTTTTTATTCTAATTATTTTATTACCTAAAGTAAAATCGCGTACCCGCCTCGGTGTCTGCATGGTCCGACGCGCTACTCTCGTGTTAGACTAAATTGCTGAAGACGGGGATATTGGGATTCGATCCCAGTTTGGTGCATTGAGAGTGGTTTTTCCTAAATTTTTATCCCATATACCTCCACGCAAATGGGTGTGCACTTCCTCTTAATTAAACCTTTCTAATACCAACACATTGTTATAAAGCGATTAATCCAAATGGATTGTAGGAAGTAAAATATCAATATGTTTGTTCCCCGTTTTTAAACATCGGCATGTTTGTAAAAACACTCTGCTTCCACTAGAACGTTACGGAGATATTACGTTCGTTTACAGTTGTATAAGAATTATGAATTATTTGATATTACGCTACCAGTACGTGACGTTACGTTGACGTGACGTATAGTGTGAATCTAACTTTATCCTCCATGGCATACTTTTATAACCCAACAGATCAAACTTAACCGAAAAATACTTAAGCAGATTTAATATTAATAACAATATCGAAACGAACATACTCAAGATTAACTTACCTAACCTAATTTATCGAGCCAGATATCCGGTTCGGTGTGATCATGTTCTAAGGCGTTGCTCTCACAATTAACTCGGCGTTCTAGTCCCTACCAGTTTTTAAAGTTTTTTTTTAAATAAGTACTTACTCTACCTTTATACAAATAAGACTTATTTATTTCTCTAAACTCTAGCTTCTTAATTCCAATCCAATTGGGGTGATTATCTAAATAATCTGAGAGGGTAGTTAGACACAGCTCACCAGTATAACACTTTTTAAACATTTATTTTTGTTTGCTCCTCTTAAATTAACAAAATAATACATATATTAAATATAAAACCAAATAATTAATTGAATTCCACCTGTAATGATCATTATATAAGCAATGTAAACCATCTTTTATAAGAACAACTCTCTAAGGCAGTGGTCTATGATGTGACAAACATGTACATAAAACTCTTTTATAGCACCGTATCTTAATTCGCGTTTGGGTTACACGTTATGTACTAGTTACGCTGATTATGTCAGGGATTAGGAAAGTTATAATTTGGGAGAAGTGTAGACATATTGGTGTGGAGGGAGGGTGGAAAACTATTTTGGGAAAACCCCTTCAGTACACCTGACCGAGATTTGAACATCAATCTCCCCGTCACCAGCATTCTGGTCTACTGCGGGAGTAGTGATTTAGAACACGCGGCCACCAAAGAAGGTATATATATAAACCAGATACATTATATAATGACGTAAATTTTATTTAGGAAAGAGAGGTGTCTAATTCCATTTAAATCGCTATTAAATTCACCCCTTTTTGCCTGCTGGACATCATTAACACAATATAACACACGAGCATGTTTGTGAGAGAAAAAAAAATCATCCCCCGCGGTCCACTGTTTGAAAGCCCCTACCACAACTCACATTGGGTCGTGTTGGGAAGCTATTAGTTACCGTATATGTCCGACAGAAAGCACCTGGAACCCTCAGGTCGGACAATTCGCAATGAATTGTACAGTACTAGATGAATTGCCGCGGCGTCATTGTTAGGCAAACCACCCTCTTCCCCTTCCTCCACATTGATTGACCCCTTGAACCCCTCTTCCATCGGGTCACCTTTCCCTACACCCCTTCCTGTACACCGAGCTGACCATAAGCGATCCGGTACGTATTTCCCTTGGGTGGTATCCGGACATGTTCGATCGAGGTTGTAACGCAATATTGGAGACTTTTATTCAGCAACAGTGCTTTAACCGGAACCAGACAGCGATTTCTCTTGTCCGATTGTAAATTAGTACCTAGTTTTCAATGGTGTCACTTTTCTCTCCAGGCACAGAGTCTTACTAACCTGCAGGGTAGTACGAATTTAATCAAACCACCATGGTAAGAAGGTACCCCCTTCGGTGGCCGCAAGGGGTGCTACACTAACAGTAGATTAGACTGTTGATGACATGATTCAGGTTCGAATCTTGGTCGAGTGTCATAAAGGTTATTTTTCCAACGTTATTTGCCACTGTCCCTCCACGTAAGTGCTGGTACCCTTACTCTCAACATAACTTTCTAAATCGCTAAAAAAATTAGCGTAATTAGTAAATAAGCAGATAGCCCAAGTGGTTAGTAAGACATTGTGCTAAATAAAAGAAGTATGTACTGTTGTGACGTAAAGCACTGATTACTAGAGTAGTATGATGTAAAGCACTGATTAAGAGAGTAGTAGAAGGTAAAGAAGTGATTAATATATTAATGGGATATAAGGCATTGATTGATAGAGTTGTAGAACTTAAAGCAGTGAGCACTGAGCAGTGAAATATGCTCATTGGGTGCATAATTTTTTTAAATATATTAGTGGAACGTAAATCACTGATTAATATAAAAGCAGGACACCTAACGTTCCGATTAAGATATTGATAGGACGTAAAGCGCAGATTTAAACCCCATTGAATTTCCCAATGTCACCATCATATGATGGAAATTGTTGGTAAAAAATACGGGCTCTCTAAAAGGAGAAGGGAATTAACCCTTTATATGCATGGACTTTTGTTTTACTGTAAAAGAGGGTTGCCAACTACAAATTCTTCAGTAACGCTGGTTCACACACATTTTTTTATTTTTTTTTATTTTCAGCATCTTCTTTAAAAACTTTTTTTTTTCTAACAACGATGAGTATTTGAAAAGTTTCGTTTAAATAACCTAAGAGGGTTGGAGGATGGAACGACACGATAATGGTGAAGTGCCAAACTTCAAAGGGCAGATCTCTAAGTGTTACTCATTTCAATAATATTTAAGAGTTTAGAGACTTTGGAGTGGATTTTAATTTGATCTAAAACTATGATTACTATAATAATATGTATGATAGAAGGATTTCCATATATACCATGTGTTACTACCCACCCGTACTATTCACGTTTATTCGAATTAAATTGAATAATGTTGAGATAATTGAAACAGCTGATATATTTGCATTTGTGTAGGAAACCATTTAAGGTGGAAAACACCCTCACTACATCAGAACAGTAAGTTATTCGATCCCCAAACTACCTATTCTCCTTATATTTAGTCCACATATGCTTCCATGAGGGTAAGTATAGATTTAAATTACGGGTATTTTCAGTGAAAATTTAGGTACACTATAAAAATATAATATAATGAACTTAAACTCATCAATTTAAAAAAATCAATAAGATTAATGAATTAGGGCCAGTTTCATAGTCAAATTTAGTACGCCTCAAGTGCGGTGCTACACTAAGGACATGACGACACCTACCTAAACCAGAATGGAATGGGCCAGTTTCCTATGCGAGAAGGGCCCATTCCATTCGAGTTTAGGTAGGTGTCATCATGTACTTAGTGTAGCGCCGCACTTGAGGCGCACTAAATTTGACTATGAAACTGGCCCTTAGACCTTCATTATTACTAAGGGATCACTTAACTTTGATTCTAAAAATATGCAATTATATCAATGTATACATATGCTGAATTTTTAATAATACTATATATGATTATTATATTACATATATTAAAATATTTTGGGACCATAAATACCAAATTTAAACGTGAAGTTATTAAAGAAAATTAAAGAATAGAGAACAAACAAAAATGTAATAACTGAGGAGACCAAACATTTTGTTTTTTATTATATCCAACGATGAAATTGGGGAACAGAGTCTATATAACCCTGTGGTACTATAATTTCCTATGATAATAGGCTATCCAGATTGAACGATGGAAGAGAAGACATAATGAAAGCTTTAGGGAAAGATATCAAAGTGTTGTTCTGTCAGTTATCGGTATTAGGGGTTGGCTCTTGTATACAAAGTGGTACAGTACCAGATAGATGAATGAACAACACAAGATTAGCTGCATCAAGTTTGTTTCATGGCACATGTTTAATGCCTGCATCAAGTTTGTTTAATGGCACATCCATGTCTACTGTCTGCATCAAGTTTGATTCATGGCACATCCATGTTTACTGTCTAGCATCAAGTTTGATTCATGGCACATCCATGTTTACTGTCTGCATCAAGTTTGTTTCATGGCAAATGTTTAATGTCTGCATCAAGTTTGTTTCATGGCACATCCATATTTACTGTCTGAATCAAGTTTGTTTCATGGCACATCCATGTTGACTGTCTGCATCAAGTGTGCTTCATGGCTCATGGGCTGCATACTATTTGTTTATTGGTACATCCATTTTTAATATCTCCATCAAGTTTGTTTCATGGAATAATCATACTCACTCCCTGAATACTATTTTGTTTCGTGGCAAACACATAAAAAATGGCTGCAACAAATTTGTTTATTGCACACCCATACTTACTGGCTTCATAAAATTGATTCATAGCACATCCTTATTTACGGGTCACATAAATTTTTTTTCAGGACACGCCATGTTTATGGCTGCATAAAGCTTGCTTAAGTCACACCCATATTTATTGGTTGCATTAAGTTTATTTCAGAGTTCTCCCATTGCCAAATATGAATAAAGAACGAGATGTGTCTGTGACATTAAGCCTTGCGCAATATTAGTTTGAACTGTATTGTATTCCGTCCCAAGTATCATAACTGAGACTGCCTATCACTGTGAATAATTCCTGGTATAAATCACTGATATTTTAAAATAATAGTGTAGCCCATCTCTTCTTTGTCACAGCTAGTGCTAGACACATTTCACCCCATCAGGATTGTAGTTTAAATCAAACACATAGATTAAACAACTAATTTGGAACGAAAAAGCATCATAAAAACCTTAAATAACTAAATAATTACCTTCAAATTTGCCTATGACCTGATGTAAACGAACACAGATTACTGTAATAGTCCCATAGCACGTTGTGGGAACTTACTGACAGCTATGTGTACACGCCAATGAAACTCAAGGCAAGTCTCATATTTATCAACGACATTTGTTGACAATTGGGGTGGACCACTTTACAAGCAATAAAAAAAATGCTTCTCTGGCATATTCATATGCATAGACGTCAACAAAGTTGGACAATGATATTGGCAAAGTAAGTTTTTTGTAACTCTTATCAGCGGCCAACTATTCAAGATGTCATTTCGTGGCCCAAACTGTTACTATAGGTTTAATTTTTTGCACCCAACTCACGGACCCCATGAAGCCTAGCAATGATCCCAAGCTAAAGAACCCCTGTAATTGAAAATAAATGTCATATTTGGCCAATATAAATACCTGACAATGATTTCAAAGAAAGTTAAATATATAAAATATAAATTGAGGAGTTGAAAGAAGTTAGGGAAGTAACTACGGTTATCGTAAAGATGTCATTGGTAACTTGGTAGCACTTCGTTGCCATTATATTTGATACAAAATAAAATGTTAGATTTCATAACATAATTTATTTTTCTATGATTGAAGAAAATTAATTTATTTTTATGGCAACATATTTTTCAATCATTATTGTATATATATATATATATATATATCTTTATTTTATAGTTGACAATTTTTATCTGAAGATGCCTAAATTTACACTTTATAAACCATTAAAATAAGTAATACTAAAAATAAATTTATAAAAAACACACTACTCTTTACTAAGAAATAAAATAAGGATGCCACAACTAATTACGCTACTAAAACGCTTAGGTTATATTTTCCATATGCATGATGATGATGATTGAAAAATCAGAAAGTTGATAAGAGAGAATTGACTGATTAACTTACCCAGAGATTTTGTTGCCAATCACCTCATAATTTTTAATGTTACAACTGAAAGTAATATTTGATATACTGATTGGAAATCAATTTGCATCTTATCTCTGATCAAGGAACTGATTATTATTTTTTGACCAACCCCAAGTGATAGATGATTTATTGACTGTAAAATTCTACCAAAGCTCTTGGTTATGCATGAACAAACAAAGTATGGTCTAGAGTGTTTCCTGAATTTACGGTCGACCGTGAACTTCTAGTATAGTTCAAAAGTCTCCAATGGCAGAACCAGTCATCCTCTCACCCAATCCAATCGGTCAAAGGGTGGTTCACCCTTCTTCTCTCGATATTAGATCTTATTAATCAGAAACGAGTATCACACAATATATAACTGGGTTGAACCAGTCGTTTGTGGACAGTTTGAATTAGTCTCTTACGTATAGTAGGATCAATTTATCCAAACCAGCTTGGGTGAACGTATGGTCTAGGGCATTACGCTCGCAATAGATTAAACCACCAATGGCAAGGGTATCGGGGTTTAAAACATGGTCAATTGTGATAAGAGTGGTTTACCTTAACCTATTTTATAACTCTCCCTCCACGCTAATGCGAATATATTTCATCTGAATTCAAACTTTCTCATCCTTAGCTTATTAGCTTAATTAGTACATGTGAGCAAATAGTAAGACAAGGTGCTAAAAAGTTATCTTAAGATCTAAAAAATCTAATTTTATTCAGTCATAATATTAAAAGCTGAGTATAACTAAACTCTCATTTTTGACCAAATTGTGCTAATTTTGACAGCTTTAAGATAGGTAAATTTTTGTCTGTATATTTAAACCTTCTTCAATGACAATCAGACGATGAATTATTTAAATGTATTTTTGGGGGCTCTCCTTTAATTTTACCTAATCAAAATTATGTAAGTTTAGTTAAGTTAAAATAAAACTAACACAAAACCTAAAAACGATTTAATTCCATGGATATAATATGATTAAGGGAATAGTAAATTATATGTCCACCATCCACATATTTATGATATTAGTGGGAAAATGAGGAAGCGAAAATTTTAGGGAAGCTATGCCTGGATGATCATATATGAAAGGTGTAAATAATTTAGGAATAATATCGTTACGATTGTCCAAGATTATACCAGTGACTTCCCTGTTATCGGCAAACCGAGCAAAACAAGTAAGTGTGCATTAGTCCACATACCTATTGGTGTGGGTGTTTTCAATCCGTTAATTTCAAGTTATAAGCCTAATTAGGTGACCTTACTGTCTAGGGCTAACGTGTAATACTTTTGTGCTGGGTCTCGGGGTACAATCCTTGGTCCTAGCACAGATCTATCTGATTGCCAAACCCTTCCTTCACCTCTGACAAGACGTGTATTAATCACATCTTGTGCAGTGTGTGGAATGCCCGGCCTTCACCGTGGTTCGGATCCCACGTTAAACTCTAGGTCCTCCATTTCATGTCACAATCATCCTACCCTTACACATTAGCGTAAGTGCGTATAGACCGAAAGGGTAGTAAGACGCAGTGCTAATAATATAAATAATAATATTATTACAATTATTATAACAATTATTAGTATTATTACTATAGGCCTAGTTTGTATTTAAGAAGTTAGTGACAGTATTTTTTCTAGTTTGTCTTTAAACCAAAATATTAATTTATCCAATGTATGGTTACATTAAGTTTTATGCATAGGCTAAGAAAACTACTATTGATAAATATCAATGTGGTCTTTATTGTCTCATGTATATTTTCTATAGCCAGAGTTAGAAAACCTAACACACACTATACATATACATACATACATACATACATTTATATTTATATACACATATGTATACATGAACACGAATATTCACATATGTACGTATATATATATATATATATATATATATATAGATAGATAGATATAAACACACATATTTAGGTTAGACTACAGCTATAGCTTTTAGTTCAAATTTAAAGGCTTCTATATTAATTTTGGTGTACGATCAAATTTCATAATTAATACGTGTTCGTTTTTGGTTTGTCTCGAAATTTAAAGCTCTAAATATTGAAACCTTAAATGTAAAGTCTAAAAAGTTACTTATTTCTGTTAGCATCTAAAAGAGAAAACCATAAAACCATTGAATAATTTCACTGTTTTTGTTAAACCATATGTTTACAGTTATTAATAATATTAAGTATTTCCCAAAGTTTTGTAAGCTACGTGCTCCCCTCAGGGCCATGGCCTTAGATCTTTATATATATAATGTTATTTAAAAAGAGCATATATGTTATCTCCATATTTAGATAAAGATTAAGCTAATAATAGCTGTGACATAGTTAAAGGAACGTCTTCTGAAAGTTTATAACATCACGTTCCAAATATGAATCAATTTATTTACAAGACTTGATACGATCAAAAATATGTTTATATACATACATGACTAATGAAACTCACAACCCCTGAGTTGTTTCTTGAAATATCATTGTTTTAATTCTTAACTAATTAAAAATCATAATAAATATTTAAACTATTTATTGTTTAACTTTTAAAGATAATATTAAGGGGAGATGGAAGGTAAAGTTATTCTAATATTAGTACTTCTATCATTTTAATAACAAAAATAAAGAATAATTGCTTTAGTAAATACGATTCGAATAGTTTTTTTAAACATAACTATCTCGACTGTTCTGGAATACGTGTATGTTATAAACATCGCGGCATTTGAACCAGACATTTTCTCTTCATTCAAACGGTTTCTGTTATAATTCCACTAAGAATGTGCCAAATATTTAAGAATTATTGAAACTAATATGTATAGAAAAGTAAAATTAATATATCTACTGAAGAAATATTTGATACATTTGTTCCAAAAAGCTTATTTAGTTGAACAAACTGAAAAATAAACATGAACCTTAATCTGCAATTTTTTCCACCCCAATTTGAGTGTTGTTAATCAATATAATAAGTAGGCCTAGAACACGTTTTTAACAAATAAGAAAATGTCCGTTTTTATTTAAACTCATAAACCAACTAAAGTGGTGGACATATCTGGTCGTAAAATAGAAAATTACCACTCACCTACTTCAGCGAGTGTTTCAATTTTATGCTACATCATAAAGTGGATAGCCCAAATTTGATCACATCGTACCTGTAAGGAAAGAAAATTAAATCAACGTGGACGTCAGAAATTGTATTTTCAGATAACTACTTGAAAATTATAAAATTTATTGCAAATCTTAATTTAATAAATATTTTTCCTGAAACTTATTATGGTTATTAATGACATAATCTAAGGCGTAGAAATAAGTGAAATATTTTAGAATAAATGCAACCTCCTTTTATTTTCCTTATTTTTAGCACCACGTTGTATTGCTCGTTCAATGTATACGCTTATGTACTAATTACGTTAATGGTTATAGCGATGAAGAAGGCTACTTACAAGAAGTGTAACCACATTTGCATGGAGAGAGAGTGGAAACCCACTTTCAGTACAGCCAACCAGGATTCAAACCTGAATTTCCCCGTCATTGGTAGTAAGATATACAGTAAGAGTAGCACCTTAGATCACGCTGCCACTGAAGTGGGTACCTTCACTTAATTGGAGAAGGATCGATAAATCTACAGTGATAAATCATATATGGGAGCCCCCAACTTCCTTACGTAACCTTCTGGAGATTTTAACCTCTACCTACGTGTTACCCACAATCCCGTATATTATGAGTTTGACGCTGTACATAAGGAATGTCAAACTTACAGTCCAACTCTTCATTATTATTTGCTACTCATGGACAGCCCCTGCCCCTTCACAGTTTACGATGCAACCCTATTCTTATAAGCGTTGCATAAATAAATAATTTGATAATATCATAACTCATATAAAATATTTGCATTAAATTCAAAATCTTTAAAAAATTGTTGATTTAAGAAAATAAAAAATTGCAAATGTTTTTAGGTATATATAATGAGTGGGTCTTGTTACTAAAAATGTGTAACGGTACAAATTTGAAACTATTTTTACTTAAGAAGGTGACAAAATGGTATTTCTTGAAATGTTTATTTTATACACTAGCCTGGCAAGCTCTAGTACTAATATATATATATATAAGAAATATAAATACACTTTCTCATACACACACAAATATATATATAATACACAACTTTTAAATATTTTGTTTATTTATTTATCTAGCACTGCGTCTTACTACCCGTTCGGTTTACACGCTTAAGTATTAATTACGCTAATGAATTAGGAATTGGGGAGGTTGTATTTAGAGGAAGTGACCCCGCATTTGCGTGGAAGAAGAGTGTAAAACCATTTAGGAAAAACCACCCTCAGTTCACCCGACCGAGATTCGAACCTCGATCTCCCCATCCTCGGCAGTCGAGCTCATTAAATATTCTTGCCATAAAGAGTTGGAATCGAAACAAAGAAGCAAAATGAATTACAGTTTTAAGTATAATCCCATTTTGAGTTCAACTAAACCAATCAGAATAGTCAAGGGAATTGAAGCACTGGCTCATCACTAATCATCCTGAATCAATATTAGTCATCGTACACATAGGAAAAATTACCTAAGTCAACTTTATTGCATGTTCAAACAATAGGGTTCATAGTAAAGCCCAATGACAGTCATAACATTTTATGGTTTTTGTACAAATATACAGATCAAACAAACCCTTTTTTTAGAGATCTTGACCAATCATGAATTAGAGAACCATGCTATAGTAGCGTCCATACATTCACCGATTAAGGTAAACTATATATAGATAACTTTTAAAGTTTTTGTTGGAGAAGATATATTCTTCTAACACAGCCATGGTTCTTCGGTTTTTCGACATTGTGTATTAAATTAGTCTAAACCCTGATTCACTCAATCATCCTAAATATATGATATACAAGAATATTCCACACTTAAAGGCAGGTTAGGTTTCGGACCATTGTTGTAACTAGGGATGTGGTATCGAAATAAATGTATCGATACTGTACTAATTTAAAGTATCGGAACAAAAATATCGATACCGTAATTGTATTGAAAGAAAAGTACCGATAGTAGTAAATATCGGAATCGAAATTTTAATCCGGAAAAATGTTTTTTTATTGATTTATAATTTCAACTTTTGCATAATATTTTCAAATTGTGAAAATTATAATGATTTAACCAACTTATAGATTATTTAAGTTTGTCGTGTCCATGTTATGTATTGGAACTTGGAAGGTATGATAGATAATATTGTATAATGGGCATTATAACAGGTTTTACCATTACATCTTTCATAATGTCAATGAAAATATAGCTGATAAAGGTTATTTAATAGCTAAATATTATTAGTAATAAAAATTTTTTCAATCTATTACTGTACCCTTCTTTGACATAGTAGACATTTATTCCAAGCATGAGTGAAGATAACAAAAAATTGTTTCTTTCGATACCGATCCGCGATCGGAGTGTATCAATATCAGTAAAAGTATCGTAAACAAAGTATCGAGTAAACAATTACTGGTTTCAAAAATAAAATATCGATATTAGTAAACTATCGATACTTTTTTCACATCACTAGTCGTAGCTATAAAATCAACTCAACTGGAAAAATTATTATTTTATTCACTTATTCAAGCATGTACTGCACTGCAATCGTCATATGAGGAGCTTACCGACTTAAATAAAACATTTGTAGCTAATATAAACACTTTAGGCCTTATATTTCAAAAAAGTTTAAGCTTACAAATCACTCGACGCTGATGCGAGCGATAGCAGCATATCACTAAGGTGTCGTATCTGCGAAACAAGGAGCTACATTATGAGGAATGGGGGCAATGGGAAAGCGTCCTAAATGCGAAGAGTCTTAAGTGCGAAGTGTCATAAGTTGGGGTATGCCTGTATTGTAAAAGAATCTTCAGAGAATCCTTAGTTAAATATATTTTACTCTTTTAATTAAGATATGAATTGTTTAACAACGTTTATTAATTATCACATCATTTTTAATGGTTTTGGGATGGTTAAAGGTGGCTATTTCAATTAATGTTATAGTGTGAAAAGTGGAAACATGATTTTTTATAAGGGTTTTAATATCTTATTTAACATTTTTAGCTATCTCAAAACAATCCATAGATAATTTGCAGGGAAAAAAGGTCACTAAAACTATAATGGTAATACGTTGGCCATAGAATTGTTTGAGTTAATTATTGTGATTGGATATTTATAAAAAAGAAAACGTACTGTTTCTGTCAACAATGACCAAATTAAACTATATTATATGACTATTAATTTTATTTTCCTGTATAGTATCCGTCAAATACTACCACGTTTAAACATATTATTTGACATATGAATACATGAAGATAAATCTAGTAGTTCTATTTTAACTTCCAGATATAGTTCGCATATGTTATTCTTAGTCTTTCATGTTAAGGAGCCACCTCGTTAAATAGGAAGAAATTTCCACGTGAAAGTTTAGCTCCTAAACAATATTTAATTTTACGATGAATTATTTCAAATTAAATTTAGGACCAATATAAATTTAAGATAAAAACAAGATTCATTGTCCTTAACAACCCTAAGGTTTGAGTTTTATTAATAGAAAAATATGCTAAAATGTGATATTAGACCATTTTCAACGACTTTTTAAGAGTATTTATGGAGCTATGAGACTAGGCTGATGAAAAGATGCTCTAGATTTATGCTTCCTCTAACAAATACAATATTGATTTAAAAGGTTTACAACGGACAATATTAAGATATTTGAGAACTAGCAGTGCGATTTCCTCTTTACCATGAGATAAGAGGTTTCGTAATTTAATTTTGCCTTTTTCTTATGGACACGATAAAGGGTGGTAATGGGTAAAAACTAAATGGAGTATAAGCCTGGATAATAGATAAATAGTTCCAGAAAACGATACAAGCTATTGTGTCCGAGCCGTGTTGACTGACAGCTATTTAAACTTTCTCTCTAACGAAGGTGTCTGTATTAATGTTTTATGATAAACAAGCACCAAGGTTTGGATATACAATTATGTATAAGAATAGTATAGGCAAAAGTAAATCATAATTTTAAAGAAAATTTAGTCATATTTGTATGGAGGAAGGGTGTAAAACTATTTAATAAATATCACCCTCACATACAGTCAACATTTTAAACGGTGACCACCCCGTCACCGGTAAACCAGAGGAAACTGAGCTTATGCTATAGGCTACGTGACCCACGATGCATACGTTAATAGGTTAGCTACTTCCGGTACCATAACACGTCCAATTAACCATTATATTAAATACAATGTTACAGTTTAATAAGACCTCTCAACTAAATATGATTATCTGCACTCTTTACTTCACAAAAGTGAAATTGTGCTAAGTTAAATATGTTTTTTTTTTCAATATTAAAATATAAAATAGGGTAACATGGGGTTAATGGTATTCTAATGGAAACCATATTAAAAATCATTCCGATTTGATTCTTTGTTTGAACCATGTTAGTTACAAAACCTACGTGTTACCCGTAGAATAGGAGAGACAGTTAAAATCTGCTCCACTTTCATTACTGTCACAAATAGGTTGTGGCACATTTAAGAGTGAGATATATCCATATCCCGTTCCAAAATGTTTAAGCTTGCTTTGTGGATAAATAATACGAGTCTTCCATTAGGTAAAGCCTTAAATTTTAGGAAAAGCCAAAGCTTTAAGCTTACTATGTATGTGCTACACATAGCATAACGTGTCAAAGTTATTTTATATAAAAATACAACGCAAATTGTAGCTTAGTAAACATATGCTTTCTTATAAGAAATTACCATTTTTCTCATCATATTTATATTGAATTAATTGATTATATGACAATTTCATTTTTATCATCACAAAAACAACCCATCTAATAATGATTATTAACATGATTGATAAATTTCTTAGGAGTTTGTACGATTTTTTTTCTCCTAAACCTAAACTATTTTCTTTAGCTATCAAGCCATACGTTTAACTTAAATCATGTTAACTATTTAATCAAAGGGGTAACGATGATGTCAATTTATTAATTTAAATACATCCACACTCGCGTAGCCTCAAGATAAGAAAATCAATTTAAAATTTTTAATGAGAACCACCCCCAGTACCATAATTCGGAATTTGAAAACCCAACTTTAGCAGGCAAATTGTACTAGTTGTCTAATAACCTAGACCTCTCAGCCACCTACACGGGGGAATCAAACTATTTCTAAGACTTCTTGAAGGACCGATTCGATAATGAAAAAGATGTGAACTCAACATATTATATTTAAAATCCTGTAAAATCAGATTCTTTCTTTTACTTTTATTTGCATTGCAATAAATAAGCGTTTTTTCTGTTTTGTAAAAACACTTTTTTTTAGTGATAGCACTTTAAGAAGACTAAAAATATTTGCAAATCATTGGATTAACTGATGATACAAGTTTCTTAATAAATAGTGTTATCAGAACTACTAATTTGCAATATACTGTATTATAAATAATATTTTTATAGATAAATCTTTAAAAAACATATTAAATAAATGTATCAAAAATATAGAAGACTATTTTACGGCATTTCTTTCGCATGTCATAAAAATGAACCCCTCACCTATTGGTGTACACCAAACCGATAAAGTCACACAGTTTTTTTTTACCATTTCTCAACCTATTTCTGATCGATATACGGATAGACTTCTGGAGCCGATACGTCAATCTATCACCTCTCAATTCTGACACTCTAACAAAGTACTTTTCCCGTTCCTTGGCTTGGTATTTTGTTCCGTGATGTCTAGCTGTATGGATGGAAATACCAGTCTATAGATTGACTTTCGGATAGCTTGACTATAAATTTATGACGATATCTATCTTAAAAATAAAATTCTGTTTTGAATTTTGATGGAAAAGGTCTGTGCTGTACGTACGTACAAGAATGTGAACATGTTAAAAAAATGATCGCATTCATTTCTTCCTCCAGGACAATTATTTCAGGCACCATAACAGGTTTTTGTTTATTTATTTATTCTAGAAGGGTTATATAACCTGTAATTTCTCAAACATTTGATTATATCTACAAATTACTTAGAAATTAGTTTATTTATATAAAATATTGTCTCTTTAATTTACACAACTTAAAATATTTGAATGTGTTCGAAAATTAAGTGCTTAGGAAGTTATTTGGTCAAAAAAGGGATGAAGACACTAGGATGTGGTGGAGGCTACACAATGATGAGTTACATACCCTGTACGCATCACAAGACAATGCTAGGATAGTCAAGTCTCGTATATTTACGGACAGGACATGCAACGCGAGAATGGGAGAATTTAGAATCGTGTTCATGTTATTGACTAGCAAACTCAATGGGAAGAGATCATTAGGGAAACCTATACACAGATGGGAGGGTATTATTAGAATGGAAGAAGAGATAGGGTGTAATTAGTGGGACTGTATAGAACTATTTATATATAGTGTTAGGTTATAATGTGGTGTCCTGAATAGAACTAGCAAAACATAGAAATAGGTGCGTACTTTATAAGAGCAGCAATGAAATGTCTAGTTCCTAGTACTATAGAGTAGGTGACCTGGCGGTCTAGGGGTAAGGTGTCAGACTTCTGTGCTGACGGCCGGGGTTCATTCCTCGGTCCCGGCACAGATTTATCTGATTACCAAACCCTTCCTTCACCTCTGACAAGACATCTTGTGAATGTGGGGAATGCCAGGCCTCCACCGTGGTTCGGATCCCACGTTAAACTGTAGGTCCTCCATTTCATCTCACAATCACCCTACCATTACACATTAGCGTAAGTGCGTATAACCCGAACGGGTAGTAAGACGCGGTGCTAATAATAATAATAATAATAATAATAATAATAATAGTACTATAGAGTAATTAAGTAAGTTAATAAATACAGCAAATGATATCCCAATTTTTTTTAATTCCTCACGATGAATAACTACACCACTTTTTATACCAATGCTACATCCTTAGGTCATGGCGGGTCCTCACTCTTTAACTAGGCCTACTTAGCTTGGTATGTAACTGTACTGCACACTCATCTATGGTGTCGGACACAACCCCGGTTCTTACAGTGCTTAACGTTAACAAAACATACGTTTTTAAAAAAACACCTGGAGATAAGTTAGACAACGAATGATTGAATTTATGGGAATTTAAGGATTCAAAGATCTTGAGCTATATTCGGAAAGACTGCGTAAACTTCTCAGGCTGATTATAAAAGTGAGCAAAAATGTTTTAAGTATACACCCCAATAGAATTTAATTTTTTTTTTTTAGTGTTTAAGAAAATAAACATTTAAATCAAATATGCTAATAATTATTTCGAAATATATAAACATAATCTAAATTACCTGATATTTAGAATATATATTTAAATATTATTATTATTATTATTATTAGCACCGCGTCTTACTACCCGTTCGGGTTGTACGCACTTACGCTAATGTGTAATGGTAGGGTGATTGGGAGATGAAATGGAGGACCTACAGTTTAACGTGGAATCCGAACCACGGTGGAGGCCTAGCATTCCTCACATTCACAAGATATCTTGTCAGAGGTGAAGGAAGGGTTTAGTAATCAGATAAATTTGTGCCGGGACCAAGGATTGAACCCCGGCCGCCAGCATAGAAGTCTGACACTTTAGCCCTAGACCACCAGGTCACCGACTATATTTAAATAAAGATTCACAACATAATCACTTTTATGGTTTCGCTTTGTCGGTCACTTTGATATTTAATTAAATATACAGTGCACGGTATATTAAGTAATAAGGTATATTATTTGTGCACATATTTAGTAGATGGGGCAAGGGTGGGTGTTTTCACTAATGTTTTATTAATTTATCTAGTTGTTATTTTTTATTTTTTTTTACCTTTATTGCTTATTGCTACCTGGCTTCACGCAGGGGGTGTGGTTTATTTATATTAAACAAAACACAATTTGGGTGCAAATTTTAAGTCTCGCTTAGGGGAATGAAACCCTTACGTTACTCATCCATACAGCTAAAGCATGAAATTATCAGCGAAATAGATCGAATGAGATTAAATTACTTATCTATAATAAATAACCAATAAGTAGCTTCACAAATGTATTAGTTAAACCTCAAAAAAATCTATAAACTTTATTCAACAAATATTAAATATATGTTTTAAAAATTTGTTTTCCGCTTAATGGTTCACCATGTACTATCCATGCAAATTCAGGTCACATTCTCTAAATTCTAGCCTTAATATCCTTACCTTAATAATGAAAATATTGGAATATCTTGAGGTCCACGAACCACAAAAATAAAAGGAAAGTAATCAACAATTTTATATATAGACTATTATTTTGCACCTCATCTTACTACACATCCTAGCTCTCCACATATATCTACAAATATAATTGAGGTAAAAATAAGTAAGATTTTTAAGCACAATGTCTTACAACTCGTCCAGTTAATACGTTTATGTACTAATTATGCTTGTGGTTTTAGGGATTAAGGAGGGATATTTTTAGGAAGTGTACCCCCATTTTAATAAAGGAAGAGTGGAAAACCATTTTGGACAAAACTTCCCTCAATATACCCAACCTAGATTCGAACCTCTATCTCCCCGTCATCGTTAGTCTAGTCTACTGCGAGAGTTGCGCATTAGTCCATGTGGCCACTGAGGCTGTTTGTAATATATAATTAAGATGATGCTTACTTTCACTGGCGGAGAAGAAAGGTTAAGACCGTAAAGGGGAAAGCCAATCTTCACAAAGCGCGGCCAAAATGCAAAACTCCGGCAAACCCAGACCAAATGAGTTTAAATCCTTAGCACGCTTGACCCGCCGATTAAGGATACGTGTTATAGACACAGGTGTAAGATTATTTTAGTTTTTTCCTTTCATTTTAATCGCGTAAAGGTCACTGTTTAGTGCCTCAAGGTTCTTCAACTGAGCCGGAAAACTGGTATTTTGAGTCACCGCCTTGAGCGAGAAGCAGCAAAGGCTCCGGAAGAGGCCGATATTGCCATAGGAAACCGTCCGATGGAAGGGTTCCGCGAGTGTTGATGATGTGATTACAAGTGGGGAAGCAAACCGAGAAAAGAGCTGAAGAGGGATGGGGAGGAAACAGGGGCATAGCCACAGTAAACAGATCAGCGGCACCCGGCGAGCACGGACCAAGAGAGAGTTTAAACGTGTTTCGCTTTTTGGCGGGTTAGCGAGCCGGTAAGAAACTTCGTACACGTGAAAGAGAGAGAGAAAGAGTAAGGAAATGAATGAGAGGTCGTGTGTATTTTGTGCGTGCAAGCGCACGCTTGTTTGTGTGTTGTACGTGAAGCGGTCGTAAGTGGAGGGTGATGGTGTAGCCGTAGTTTACCCTCTTCTTGACGACTCTGGCCGAGATGATTAGAGGAAAGCAGGTAAAAGGTGACAGACAGGAAAAAGTCTCCTTACCTCTCTCTCCCACAACATATATACAAAGAGTGAGAAAGAGAGAGAGAGAGACATGTATGTGTGAGGAAATCTCCCTTGAGAGGGAAGTTTTTTTCCACGTCAACATATCAGACCTTTCTGACGCCCTCTTTTGGGATGCTTTTTATCTATTTATGTGTCGACGACGCAAAAGTTTGAATCGGCTTTCCCCTTGGCTTCACTTTTAAAGTGAGGCTTTTTAAACCTTTGGTTTCATTCCATGGTGGTAATATTCTTTTTCCTTAAATAAGTATTTATTTTGTTTTAGCACCGAGTTTTTATATTTGTTCAGGTCATACACATGTGTACTGATTTTACGTCCATGAGTTAAGGATGGAGAAAGTTGATTATAGAATATAAAAGAGGTAGCTTAAAAGTGGTTAAAAAAATGCTAGGAAATTGATTTTATTTACTTTTTTCCCCTTTGTAAACTTTTAATCCTTTCTAAATTTTTTATTCGCTCTTTTTTTTTAACTTATTAGTTATATTCATAATACTTTTTGCCCTTAATAACCCATTTTACTAATTATTTTTACCATTAACTAGTTTTTTTTTAGCATCGCGTCTTACTAACCATTTGGGTTATATTTCTTAACTATTCTCCCTTGCAAAGCCGGCTACTTCATACTAGTGATTTATACTTGGAGTACTTGGATTTTAAATTGAAATTTTAACTTTGTGATTAATTAGAGAGAAAACTAATTAATATAAATAGTACATTAAATTAATATTCTATAGCAATTTTTCCCTTGATCTAAGAAATTAGTCTCACAATAAATATAAAAAAAGTTAAAATATATGCTCTAAATATTAGATCGATTAACTATAATTTTAAGTTCAAATAACTCGAGATGTCATATCAAACTAAAGACATTTTAATTGGCCTCCATATTGAAACGTATAGCCAGATTGAGAATTTACTACATACAAGATGTTTGACCTTAGTTCAAAGAATATCCTTGCCTGATTTCTTTGAAATTTTAACGCATTTTACAGTGGCAAGCAATGAATATCCGAATGGACATATATATACAGGCATAAGAAATTTAAAAAGTCACGTTAAAATAAAACCTTTCTAGGCTTGGTCATTTTTTTATGTTAAAATAAAACATTTATACACTCGATCAGTTTTAATTTTTTTATTTTTATTAATACTTTAAACATTTTTTTACGCAAAAAAAGTAAAAGTTTGGTTACTTTAAACTATTCTACTTAGTTTAAACCATATATATGTGAGTTATTTCCAAATTTAATGCATACAAAAATATATTTATAAAGGCTGACTTTTAAAACTTTGTAGGCCATCAAAGACATATAGCATACTAACTGGGGCGTAAGCCAGTGGCATATAAAGAAGGTGGATGCAATTTAGAGTGTAAATACACCCATTTTACCAATTAGACCCAAACCAAGATTCATGCTGTACTGTGGATTCAAACTTTCGCCGAAAAACTAACACAGAACCGAAACGTGGTCACGTGACGCTCTCTAAGCCAATCACAAAATTTCCACTTAATCGGCGCGAGCTGTTCTGCTGAAGTTCAACTATTATTTACTTCGTCCACTCTGCTCGAGATGTTAGGCACAAGAGAACCAATCAAATCTCAGAACCAACCATCTCAAATTATTGCGAATGCCCATTTGTCAACGCATGCGCTCTACAGTGAATCAGAAACTAGCTGACAGCTTCATCGATCTTTGTAACGAGATTTGAAATAACTCGTTAATGTAAAGCGTGTTTATTGACGTACGACACAGCGTTATAATTTGTAAACAACCATCGAGACAATGATTTAAAATATATGTGTATCCACTAGAAAATAAAATATGTTGATAATCAGCTGTTTGAAAGTTTTGCAATGCATCATGGGTCAACTTATAATGTGTGAATTACTCCGTAGATTATTCTTTTTATTTTAAGGCGAGCGTGTGAATCAATCTTTATTCCGCGTGTCCCCCAACTCAGCAACCTATTGTATTTTTTGCTTATTATATATATATTTTGCGCGTTAAAGATATATTCTACGAAAGCCAGCTAATAAAATCGACTATATAAGTCTAGGTCAATAAATAAAAATTTATTAGTCAATCCCAGAATATCTTGTTTGAGTTTCAGTAACAATTCTAAGAGACGTCTAAAAGATTTGGTGAAATATTTATCACCACGGATCCTGTGAAGTCGTAAAGTGAGATGTCTTCTCTCATTGTTTCATCCTATTCTCTGTAATGGGCCGTCCCTTAATATTGGCTTCACCCCAACCCTCCCGCCTAAAACCCTCCAGAACTACCCTCATCCCCTTCCACACCCCTTTGCACTACAAGACCCACCGATGAATGAAGATAATTAAAGCTCAGGATCACGGCTCATTTAGCCAGAGGCGCAACGGGGAGGCTATGGGGGGAGGAGGGTGTTTTGCGGGTATAAGGGGGGAAGGGGATAGGGGTCCATCCACTGTTTTAGGGGTTAAATTACATTCACGAAGCGCGAGTAAGTTTCATCAAGAGATTCAAGCTTGTCATCGTTGTGATGAAATATGTTAAGGGTTAGTTTGCATCCAATAGTAAAATAGTTTTGATCTTAATTATAAAACTTGTATTTTTCTCGTTTAATAATTCACTATTTACTGCAGTTAAACAAATATGATACGGTTTCTATATTAATCATAATTTCATTATGACGCGAATATATTTTTTAAAATAAATATTTAAAATTAAATATATTTTTATTTTCTACCAAAAAATTAAGTTTTATTTGGACTATGCCACTTCTATCATATATACCAACATACTTTAGTAATTAATCTATTAAAATAGTGTGAGATATTAGATTGTCATGCCAATTCCATTGAAAAGATTTTATGTTTGTTTAAATTTTTTTTTTAAATATATCTGAACTTGTGAATTCTTCGACAATGTAGCCTAAACCAAGTATATAGATAATTTTTCGCACATCACATCCTACTACCCATTCTGAGTATCCATATGGTTACACTTATAAGGTAGGTACGAGGAAGATAGGATTTCGAGGAAATGTATCAACAGTTTCGGGAAGGTAAGGTATAAAAATATTCTGCCAATCGAATGTTGTTGTTAGGCTATATGTGTTTCTAGGCAAAGAATATGTCAAGTAAAGAAATAAATTCCACCGAATGTGTTAATATATATAAGAATGATATATGTTTAATTAGTTATTTTTAGCACCACGTTGAACTACCCGTTTGGGTTATACGCCTATGTACTAATAATTACGCTAATGTTTTTTTTTTAGAGATTAGGAAGTCTAACAGCATTTGCGTGGAGGGAGAGTGGGAAACAATTTCTGTAAGACCACCCTAATAATACCCGACCGAATTTTGAAACTCGATTTCCCCGTTCTCGGCAGTCAAGTCTACGGCAAGAGTAGCGCGTTAGATTATGAGGCCACCTAAGCGGGTGTTATTGGTTATTAATTATTATCTTTATATATAATGTATAAGCCCATTTCTGGTAATTGAAATCACGAATAAATGGATAAACCGATTTTGACAAAGGGCCACTTATTTTAAAGGTTAGCGGGCCTTGACTTCTGGCGGTACCTTATGTGTCTTTCCAGAAGATAGATTTTTTTTCCTATAGTTGGTATGGTCCAGTTAATAGGACTTAGTTCAGGTTTAAAACTTCTACTGGCACCACATAGTCATCATTATCATCATCATCACATCATTTCATTGGGCTGAAGTAGATGCAACCACATGGTGTCATTGCCTCAGAAGACATTTATATATCTGCCACTGACAGTAGAAGACCAGCAGGGCTATTATGACCATTCGACGTAAAGTTAGTTGCTACCGCTAGTTAGCTTCAATTTAGAGGAAAAGATAGCGTTTGGGTTATTATGACCACCACACTTTGTATCGTCCTCTAGTTTTAGCTTCTACTTTGCTTCTAGCGTTAACGCACAGAATAAAATCAGTTTGCGTCAACAGTTGGCAACACTTTTCCAAAGAATATTACCTTTTAAGAAGTTAGAGGCTAGAAATAAGTTACATTTATTTCAAGAATGCTGGTATTCATGACTGGACATTATTCATTTATTTCTATTTTCCCAAACAGCTGATTACAAGTCACATTATTTTCAAGAAAGATTTAACCTAGCTTAATTTAATAAATCTCTCGCATAATTTTGTTTTCTTACGATTTGAAATGAAAAAATACTAAGCTTACATTATTCAATACACATAACTTATTGTAGTCAAAAAATCATGTGAACTATGCATTAAAATAGTAATGTCACACGGGGAAATGAATAAATTAATATGAAAAGTTGGCTAATAAAGAAACTTGTTTTTTGTAAGATGTATGCTTTACAACACAATGCTTTATTCTTCATTTATTCATGTTGATACTGGAACAAGTGTGTTTTATTCCATTAATTTAAAATAATTTCAACAGTTTATAATGTACACTTCTCCTTATATTTAGGCCTAATTTAATTAAAATAACTTTAATTTACAACAAAACAAATATACGCCTTATAAAACTTTGTTTCAAAAACAACATTTATCACACAGTAGATTAATATTTTGTATTTTGGCTTTCTTAGTAGGCCTATTGTAAAACCGTTCTCGATTTTGTCAAGCCAAAAATTGAACGTTCAAAGATATAGGCCTACAGTAAGGTGTTTTAAATTTTAGGTTGTTTGATTGAGTTGAGATTAGATAAAGATAACTTCCTATCTATACAGTACTCCACTTGAACATATATAGGCCGACTTTGTGCTAATTTTATTAATTTACAGTGTTGAAAAGGTTCTCATGTTTGAGATTGAATCAAATATGCGGTGTGAAGATCTTATAAAATAAAACTAATTATTTAAAGTTGATGAAAGCGTTCAAAATCTCCCAAAAATTGTTTTCACACTGAATATTTTCGACAACTTAATGTCAGTCGTCCTACTAAGTTAACAAAAAAAGTAAACGAAAGGGTGGTTTGGATGGCTAAAAAAAGTAAAATGCATCTTTTAATTAAAAGGAATTATTGAGACTTTAGTTAAGTGATTAAGAATATAAGGATATTATATTTCTTTATAATGAGTTGTTTGCAATTTATTCACTTCAGTATAACTAGGCCTAACAACTAATTATTGATTTCAGATAAATTTAGTAAACCTTTTATGATTAAAAAACCTAGGCCTAAGCCATACCACATGTAAACATTAAGCTAGGGCCTATTTTGGTTTTTCCAGTCTTGGTTGCATTATTTCATAGGCCTACAACTCACATTAATGTGGATAGTAGCTACTACTATATGTACGATTCAGTTTAAATAGGATTACATTATTAAAGTTTTGTTGAGGCTTCTTGAACAAATTAGTCCTGCATTTTTATTACCTTGTCAACAGAATGATAAGTGTGTTGATGGTGACCAATAATGCAACTTTATAGTGTTATGTTTCAAAGAAAATATTATTTTAGCATTCAGTATAAGCGTACTATCCCTACATTATGATATAGGCCTATTTAAAGTTAGATTTATGTGAAAAACACACAACAACGTTTTGGGATTATTATATTGGGCTAATGCGATGGCAAGTTTAAATAATGTAACACAAAACACCTAATAAATTACAAAAACTAGCAATCATAACCTCATAACGCAAACCAAAGGATAAGTAAAGTGTCTGCGCAACTTAGCGTCAAGCAACTAGGAAAATATTTGCGCTCGCAAGGACTTTGCTTTCGCAAAGTGGTCGGCCATAATAACTTTTGACGCAAAGTCTAAACTTTTGACGCAAAGTCTAGCGTCTCTCTGCTAGCGGTCGCAAATTCGTTTTGCGTCGTGGTCATAATAACCCTGCAGGAATGTCTAGTCAACAAATTCTAAAAAAATAAAATTATAGTAAAAAATATTATTTTTTATTTATAAGTTATGAAGTGGTTTAGTTATAATATTGATTTGTGATGTCATTGGTATATATTAAAATATATTTGATCCTTTTGTTAGAAATATTATTATGTGTGTTAAGTTTTATTGTTTTATTTATTATTAAATTAATTATATTAATAATTAGTTTATTTTATTAAGTGGGAGATGATTAATTTCTATTCATATATAGATATTATTAATAGCCATCTGTTCCTGAAAGACATACATACAGTCATCCAAGAAAATGTATGTAGCTCTATACATATCTTGAAATGTTCCTAAAGGCATGAAAGGGGAAATAGGGGGGGAGAGTAAACGTAGTAAACAATCTCTCGTGGTCGCAAAAGCGGTTGTGTAAAAGGGTAGGTTAGGTGGGGTATAGAGTTGAGTGATGGGGGTGATATCAACGAGCACGTTAATTAATTTTAAGTGAAAGCAAGCAGAATACCGCCTGCCGATAAGGTTGCCACTTTGATGCTTGGGAGTCCCAGAAAACATCGTTTGCGCATGTGTGTAAGAGAGACACATGAAATGGGGGCAAAGTTTGTATGTTATGTTTCGTGAAACACTCTCTGTCTCTAGAAGTTAAGTGAAAAAAATAGTTATAAGACTGACAAACTTGGAATTTTCTTCTGGTAGAGCGTGGGTTATAACTTCAGAACTTCATAGATATATATGAGTGATGATAAGAGAAGAATTTGGTCTTTCTTTGGGCTTTGATATTTTCAAGATGACATCAATAAGACATATATCGACACTAACAAATAAAAAAGAACAAAAACAATAAAACATTTCGTGAATAACAATTTCACTTCAAGGTTGTTAAATCTGGTTTACAAGAATCACGGTTGTGTATATTGAGAGTTTTTTTTAAAATTTTAAATACCCTTTTCCCGTTTAATTTGAGCAAATGCGGATACATTTCTTTTTAAACTCTATCTTACTCACTTAATTTATTTCGTTTATTTAAGGTGGTTCACGGTCACTTTCTGAATGATTTATTGTATCAGCACATGACTTATAGATTTAATCTATTTTAAAACAGACACAACATACATCCCTCGACCATTAATTCATCACTGTGAAAGGATAAACCCACATTTGATTAATGATACATTTTTCGCTCATGCCAGGAATTTAACTAGGGATCCTTAGCTCTTTAAATAGACACGTTACTGTCTGAGCTATGGTTCATCCCGTATTTTACACGTTCCTATTCAATTATTGTAATTAAAATTAGTGGTAAGATCGTCTTCAAGGGTCAAATCGTTTAAAGCGTCATTATCATGATATACTGGATTGACACTGAAGGGGATATCAAGGCTCGAATCCCTTTCGAGTGAAATGAGATTGGTTCTTTTCAATTAATTTTTTATATTCTGTCTACACGCAAATGTGAATATATTTTCCCTTAATTAAACCTTCCCATAGCTTAGCACATTTGCCTAATTATTAGGCTACATAAACGTATAGCTGGAGAGGTATTGAAACAGGTCACTAAATAAAAAATAAGGTTAGTGAGATTAGGTGTTTAAATAATCTATCTCTAGAAAGAAAAATCATTACAAATAGTTCAGCTCATGATCACTATTTTTCAACAAACAAAAACCCCATGAACTTAAGATATGCTTTAATCACTCTCCATGACTGTATGACCCTTAGACCAGTTTTACACCAAAGCATCTGAATATGCCAACTCTTGTTCCGCAATCTCGTATATTGACCGAATGGAAGAATCAGAAACTCAAACCTCACGTCACGATATTCTACGATTACACTTTACATAAAAAAAATCAGTAGGGTAGCTGTAGAGGGCTAAAGGTAAGGGGAGAGGGAAGAGGGAGGAACGGACTTGTATGGTGGGTCTTATCGTATAGAATGGCTGAGAATAGAACCCCGAGAATAAACGTCACTCGCTTGAATTGAGACCGGTTGAGTCGGCATGGTGGTCATTCCCCCTCCCAACCAAACCCTCTTTCTACATGGGTTCTACCCACTTCCAGCCTCCTTCGATCTGAATCTGACTCAAGAAGATGGGACTCGAATCCTTGCGGGGCGCATCGGTAATTTCAAACCCCAAAATCATAGTCTTCCTCCCCCTAACACAAGGTGTTATCTAATCCTCTCTTGAGACAAGTGCCTGTCTATATTAATTAACTGATTCATCATTTTTAGTTATATTAGTGTTTTAAGTCCCTAATCGTTTAACACAGTAGAAGCAAAACGCATGAATTGAACTAGTTTCAATTTTCAACTTTTTTTAATCACCGCTTCTTACTATCCGTTAGGTTCATACGTCTATGTAATAAAGGATTTTAGGGATAAGAAATGTTATATTTATAGGAAGTGTATCCACATTCAAATGGAAGGAAAGGGGAAAGCCATTTTGGAAAAACCTGACCAGGATTCGAAGCTCGATACTACCGTCATCAGCAGTCCAATCTACTGCGATGTAAGTGTGTTAGACCACGCGGCGACCATAGCGTGTAATTTCAACTTTAATATAGTATTAAATAAGAAAAATAATATACATCGATCAGGCAAATACTCGCTTTGGTGGACATTCAGAGTAAACGTCAATATTCTCTGGGCTGTTTAACCAGTGACGTGGTGTTTGGTGTTTTAATCCTGGCCAGAGAGTATAAATAATACCAGGAAATTAAATTAGGACTATAATCATCAAGCCATATATATAATCCGGACTTCTATGCTGGGATCCGGGGTTCAATCCTCGGTCCCAGCACAGATTTATCTGATTGCCAATTCCATCCTTCACCTCTGACAAGACGTGTAATAATCACAACTTGTGAATGTGGGGAATGCCAGGCCTCCACCGTGGTTCGGATTCCAAGTTAAACTGTAGGTCCTTCATTACATCTCACAATCACCCTACCATTGCACATTAGCGTAAGTGCGTATAACCCGAACGGGTAGTAAGACGCGGTGCCAATAATAATAAGACATATTATTTTGTCAATTTGTCTTACTACACATCATATATATCTTGAAATATTTACCCCAACGAGGTGGTGATGAGGAGGACAGAACTCAAAGGAAATGTACCTCAATTCACGGGGACATAAAGAGTGAAACCATTTAGGTAAAACCTGGCTTCATTGTTGTTTTCATCTAAAATATGACCAGACCTTTACATCATAGCTTACTCGTCCTTATCCCATTTGTTTTATTAAATTAAGATAGCACGGACAGGTAGTAGGATGCAGTGCAGATAAATAAAACAATAAAATACGCTTTTAAATACATTAAAAATAGATTATATTTTAGAGAGTTTTCTAAAACGTGATGTCTTTATGTAGATAGAAAATTTGATCAAAAATTTAAAATTATGATGTTTTAAAATCGGTTTTATTAAAAGTTTGTAAGTGTTGTTTGTTTTTATTTTTTTAGCCAAAATCATATTATGTGGTTGAAGAAGAGCTAATAAGTTAATACATATTTTAACAGTAGTTTTAACTTTTTTTTTTTACTGAGATGCATGTTTATTTTCACGCTAGATTAGCCATGACCATATATGAATTTTCTTTAATTAAACCCATTTTAGAGCAAATGACTGCGTCTGACAGGGTAATAAAAGGTGAAATTGCAATCTGTTTATTCAATTTTACTTTATTATACAATATGTCAAAACCATGTATTACTACATCCCATTATAAAATGCATTTTAAAATTATGTAATGAAACTAAAAAAATGTCAAATATTAAAAAAAAAATCATTAACCAAACATATTTTTAATGATTTTTTCTGACATATATATATTAATTTTCATTATTTTATGTATTTACTAGATTTCCACAATCTCATTAGTAGTATGAACAATAATTTAACATACTTCAATTCACAAAGGCTATTGAACGTTTTTTAAATTATGAAACAAAATTATAAGACTATCTTGATTTATAATTTCAAATTGAGTACTGGAAAAAATGATTTTGACATTTTAACGAACATGTACACTCCACTTACCCTCAAAGATAGCGGCCTTACCTTCACATATTAAACTATGGCCATGTAATGATTGAATACCCTCAATTTAGAAACAAATAATTGTTATGAGCATTCCTCCTGCCTTTCTTTAAGTATATTTGTTAAAAATGGGTGTTTAGGAATATATATATATATATTCAATTTGTCATTAGTTAAAAATTAATTTGTATTTCTTTAAATCTATTGTATTTATATATTTGTATTTGTATTTGTATTTATTCACGTTATAAATCACTCTATAAAGAAGTTTAATTATTTTATAAATAAAAACCAATAAAGATAATATATTTAGAGAAAAATGTAAACGTATTTAATATCCTTTAGGTCTCAACTTATATATTATGATATAAGGCATACAGACCATCCCATTTTGTAAACTAATATAGACTTTGGGCCAATGGCATAGTTAGACTTTGTCCATTATGATTATATATATGTATATGTGTGTGTGTATTCAGTGTTCAGAGGTGATTCTTAAAAAGGGAATATTGATATTGGACAAAACATTTTATCAAAATAAAAATCTTATTCATGTTCATAATTTTAGAATTAGTTCTTAAATTTGTGTCCAGTATTTATTATCTCCCTTCCCTCTATTAAACGTCATAAAATGCTATAAACTTGTATGGGGGTGCGTAAAGGGATAGTATATTCTATATTTCATTTTGTATGAGAAGGTTTGTCATTTTCTTATATAGATATGTGAGATAAGTAGAATCTGTGGTCTAGAAAAGTGATATAAATGGCCAGATGGTTCATTACTGACCACATTACACCCTTTATCCGATAATATTCACCAACATATGGCGGCCACTCAGTCGGTATAGCTCTCTTGTGGGCTGACGCTATGGAGTTATTTTTATTACTATAAAAATAACATAAAGACCTATCATACTGAATTAAATTGGTTTTCGTATTCTTCCACTAGAAGATGTATTTATATATAATTAAATCAAACTATGAATTCAAATAACCAATTTGACCATATATATTCATTTATTTATATACATATATTTAAATACCTGATTAAAATATATTTATTCATTTAATAATAATTATTATTATTATATATATAGGTTATTCAGATCTCCAGATAAAAAAGAATACAGGTCGTAGGAGGTGACAAGACAAGTATTAACACCCAGTGAACTTCGGGTCACCCCCTTCGGTGATTGCATGGTCTAAGGCGCTACTATTAAATTATATTATACTGCCTATAACAGGGTTTATTGAGAGGGTTTAAAAAATATTTTTCTACTCTCCTTTCACGCAAATGATTGTACACTTCTTATAAATATAGCATTCCTCGTCACTTAAATCACTAAAGTAATTAGTACATAAGCGTTAAACTCTAACGGGTAGTAAGACCTGGTGCTAAAAAATAAAACTTGTTGACACTGACGCCAAATGATGGGGCTACGAGATGTTAATATTTGGCACTAAGTGAACCTGGGGAGTAGGCAACACATGCAGTAGGCCACGCTGACCAACATTGGTAAACCAAAACTGCGTTTTCTGCATCATATATATATCTTTGAAAGAATCAGCAATTCATTTTGTCGGGCAGTTCAATGTCTGTTACTAGTCATAATTATTGCACTACACTTAACTTGGTATGTGCTGAAAGTTAAATATTATTATTATTATTATTTTGATTAGCACCACGTCTAACTACCCGTTCGGGCTATACGCACCTACACTAATGCGTAATGGTAGGGTGATTGTGAGATAAAATGAAGGACCTACAGTTTAAAGTGGAATCCGAACCACGGTGGAGGCCTGGCATTCCCCACATTCACAAGTTGTGATTAATACACGTCTTGTCAGAGGTAAAGGAAGGGTTGGGCAATCAGATAAATCTGTGCCGAGACCACGGATTGAACCCCGGACCTCCAGCACGGAGGTTTGACACCTTACCCCTAGACCACCAGGTCACCAAAAGTTAAATAAAGCTACTAATTTTAAAAATTTCACCTCGGTTTGTGTGATAGATATCGCACAATGTTAATGACACACAGACAAACAAATTCTTAATTTAATCAATATGGAAATTCAGTTTTTTCTTTACACCACGTCTTACTACCCATTCAGGTTATAACCTACGATTATGTACTAGTAACACTATTTTAGGGATTAGGAAGAGTTAATTAAATCTAAAGAAAGTGCACCCATATTGGCGTGGAGGGAGAATGGAAAACCATTTAGAGAAAACCGACCTCAATGTAACCGACTGGCGTCGAACCCTGATATCTCCGTCTTTGGCAGTCTAGTCTAGTAGTGTGTTTGATCATGCGTTCTCCAAGGCTGGTTATTCAGTTATTAATTGTGCTGTGGACGATAGTGACTGATTTCATGTCAACTAGTTTTAAAATTCATATTACTAATTTTCAGCCATCTGCAATAGCTATCCTTAAATTAAATACTTTATATAAGCTCTAGATCATTTTAAGGTTCTAGGTGTTTTAAACCTGGATATGTAAAATGTCAAATAAATTACTAGCTAACAGAAATAATAAGTTTCATGCCTCAAGTGAAAATTTTCGCCTCCCTCTTAATATCGCTTCCAGTCGCTTTGCGTTGGAATAAGCATTTCGATATTACCACCAAGCCAACAATGTATGGAGTAGAAAGAACAAATTAAATCTCTACACTTCCCCTGCGGAATAGGCACACCCCGCGACGTTACACTGACGTCATAATCGTAAATTTACGTGGTAGAGTTTAATAACGCATGTGAAAAAAAAATATATATATATATATAACCTAGTCTGTAAAAGAGCTGTAAATTTTCTTTTCCAACCGTGTAAAACGCGTAATAAATAATGCGTTTGACTGTGGCAACACCTAGCTAGCGACTACATACTCACTCTCCCATCACTTCAATTACGTCAAAAAGGGTTGTGTGTGTGTGTGTGTGTGTGTATATATATATATATAATATATATATATATATATAAAGAAAAAAACAGCTTTCACCCTCGTTGAACAGAACTCCTAACACAAACGGGCTTAATATGTTTAGACGTAAAATAGTGGAATGTTGACATCTTTAAAGCTGCTCTACGAATGCGAGTATGTATGTATAAAGAATGGAACACTGCTACGACATAAAGTCAGTAGAATGTCTCAAAGCTATTTTAAATAGAACTTTTATTAGTTTAGCCCAAGTATACACAACATTTGTGGTATTGTTGAGATAATACACGTTGGTTAGTCACGCGGACAAAGCATATATATCATAATATTCTAGTTTTTCAGTGACTGCGAAGTCATAATGTTTGTAAAATGGTGCTTATTGAAGTGGCTTTGCTAAATAGTCTTCCATCATTCCTTCAGGTAAATTCTAATACATTTATTCTAAATTCTACCTCTGTTCACTTAATGCAAATATGCTTATATCTAAAAGAAGCTAAGCAAGATTTGATTTTATTATAATTTAAATATTTAGAGAAAGTTTGAAAATTGATTTTGGCCAAGGATGGACAAATTATTATTATTATTATTATTAGCAGCTCATCTTACCACCCGATTGGGTTATACTCACTTACGCTAATGTGTAATGATAGGGTGATTATGAGATTAAATGGGGGACCTACAGTTTAACGTGGAATTCGAACCACGGTGGAGGCCTGGCACTCCATACATTCACAAGTTGTGATTAATACACGTCTTGTCAGAGGTGAAGTAAGGGTTTGGCAATCAGATAAATCTGTACCGGGACCGAGGATTGAACCCCGGACTCCAGCACAGAAGTCCGACACCTTACTCCTAGACCACCAGCTCACCTGGATGGATAAATCCTCCAATTATATCTGTGAAATACAGCTGGACAAAGGAATCCAACCCGGGTATTTTGACACACGAGAATCTCGTCAATGCTTCAATTATTGAGCTATTCAGGAAACATCCAGTGCTCAGGATAATCTTTCATTCATTATTTAAGGTAGTTTATATAGCTGCGTGAATATCACCAGATCCGTCCGGTTATATTTTTACTTTCTCATATCAAGAGCAAGTTTTGTGATCGTATACTAAATCTACCTCGAGAATATGAAGAATCTCTACGTTTTATGTGAACACGAAACCAAAAATAGTGGATTTAACAATTCTGTCCGTATCCATGTCTGCCTGTCTGTCTTTTTGTTACTCTGTCAGTATGATAGTCCGCTAGTCTGTTAGTCTGTCACTGGCCACGGATAAAAAACAGTTTGATGGATTTTGTTCAAATTGATCTTTATATATTATAGAGCTTTATTATAAAACGGTAATTTTGATTTTACCCTAGCACTTTAACTAAAGGTAATTTGCTGATGTGTAATATTTTTGAATTACACATTTTTTTAAGTGCTCTATCCATATTTTTTAAATTCATACCTAAATATTTTATTGAAATGATATATAGCACATATAAATTGATTTTTGGGCAAATATTTAGAACACTTTTAGAAATTCACATCCCTTAAATTAAAAATATAGATATAACACCGTTTTGCACCAAAGTTTTGTGTTTGGCACCCCAACCATAGGTATGATGTCGGAATTTTTGTTCAGGCGGGGGGGAGGGGGGGCAAATAAGTGTGGCCCTCTCAAATTAAAATATTGGTTTTATTTAATGGCAATTTAAACATATTGTTTTGTACAGTTTAGTAATCCAATAAAGCATTTTGTACTTAGTTTTACAATAATAACATATTATACGTGATAAAAGGTGTAGGAGGAGGGGGGGAGGGGCAAGATAACAGTAGCACTCTCATCATTAAATTTGTATTTTATACGCCAAAATAAATATCTTGTTTGTCACTACTTTGAACATAAGTATTGTGGTTTTCACCGTAATAATTTTGTAAGAAGACAATATCTACTATTAAAAAAGTTGGAGAGCTGAAGTTAAGCGTATCTTCTACCCTACCATATAATTGTTTTTTCTCAAATCAATATGAATGTTTAGTTTTTCACTACTATGTGCCATTCAGAACTCAAGTATGGCGTTTTGCACCTTAATAGTTAAGTAAGAGATTTAAAATAAAACACACACTTTAGTTGACACGTTCGCGTGCAATGTTATTCCAATAAAATTAGTAACTTCTCTTAGGTCAATATAAGTGTGTAAGTCTGATTTTAAATCTTTAGTTAAAATGTGTAAGACAACTTTAACTAGTGAGTTAAATTCAGATTTGCATATTTAAGGATAGAAAGATTTAAGAGAAATTACAATTTATTTGGAAAGACATTTCAAGTTGAGCTTTGTACCCTTTTATATCTTACTCCTTTTCCAGGCCGAATAATCTAAGGAATTTTGTGGTGTAGAACTTGTAATATTTACTACAAAATGTTGTTGGTGGGTTTCAATAATTTATTGAAGATTAGGTATAGAATACGTTTATTTAGTTGAACATCTACCCAAGGCGATAACCATAATAATAACATTTGAATTTTGTGTATTATCAAAATGAAACAAACAATTTTGGAATTTACATTAAAAGGCCTTGAAAATTATGATTTACTTGGTTGTGATAAGAACTACAACACCCTCCCCTCCTTTCCACCGCCTCTCCCCCTACCCCACCCCCAAATTATTAGGAACTATATTAAAAGTTGAAATTTTGTATTTTACTCTTGGTTTATTTTCTAAATAAAATCTCGATGCCAAATTTCAAGGTTATATGTTGACTGGAGTACTCTAAAGCTATTATTACTAGTGAGCCAATCGTTGAGTCCAGATGAAATAAGAATTTTGTTAAGTCTTGTATCTCTATAACTGTTTAAGCTATAAACATTAATTTTGGAAAGATAAATAAAATAATATATCTTAACCGGATGTTAATTTTTACGTTCCTAGTAAAGTTAGCGGGAGGAAAGGTTTGTTAAATGTGTACGGTGTTGCTGAAGAGCTTGGCTGGTGCACTGCAGTACACCTTGATATCTATTGATCCAGAGCAGTACATAATTGATTTAAAACGGTGATTTATTAAGTATGGATTATACTGTTCAATTTTTTTCCCCACTGAAATATTAGTGTGCTAAGCCGGATATTTAGTTTGGAATTAAATTAATCTGCACCTCTGCATTTGTTTCATATTTAATTGTATTCGGTCCAAACCATTATAGTGCAAAACACGTATGTTCAGAAAGATAGTTTTGATCAAAAAATAAAAAAAATCACCCTGAAAGTCTATAAATATTATATATTTTTGTTACCCAATTTGGTGGCTACATGGTCTAAGGGGTAACTTCCACAATAGACTAGATTTTCGATGACGGGGATATCGTGTTTTGATCCTGGTCGGATGTATTGAGGTTTTTTTAACCTGAATGATTTCCCAATTTCTATCTCTCTATGCAAATGTGGGTGCACTCCCTTTAAATTTAACCTTTTTCATTTCAAGCCCATTAACGTAATTAGTACAAAACCGTATAGCCCAAGTGAGTATTATGTAGGACGTTGCACTAAAAAAAATCAATTTTTTTGTAATGTATATTTATTTTTTGACTAAACTGATTGGATGCCAAAAGAAAAACTAAATATTTATATTGGCATATTAAAGAAAATAATTGTTGTTTAAGAGGAGGGGTTATTTAATATTTATTTACCAATGGCTTGGACAGGATGGGAGGATACTGGTATTAAATTGCTTAACTAATTTAATTGTAAATTACTCTACATTACCTAATAAAGCGTTGATAAGTCAAAGAGAGATTTGAAACATGTGAAGCAAAGTCAGAGCCTAATTAGAAGATAATGTAATTATTGTTGACAAATGATGCTGCTTTTAATTTTTAAACTATCCAAATCAAAAATAAATATTTATAGAGAAAAACAAAGAACACTATATAATTATAATATTGACATAACTGAATTTTTCTTGCTTACAATTTAAATGTAATGTTATCACTAGTTAGTGTTATGATACTCTTTAGTAAATGTTAAAAAAAAGTTTGTATGATGTCATATCCAGTGAAATATTTTGAATCCATTTACTATGCAGTCTGTCGAGGTGTTTTCTTTCTTCGAAATATTTTGGTAATGTGAATTTTATTGTGATTGTTAATGTCGATGCGAAAGATATTATAACTTCAATTTCTTAAGATTAGTGCAAATATGGAAACATTTTTTGTAAACGTTGTATACGGCCTCTTGATGCTTACAAACTATTTTATTTAGCTCACAATCATAGGGAAAATGTTTGCATACCTCAGAAACAGAGCTGCTCACATTGTTTGAAAATAGCTAAAAAAAACATTGTTTTGTATCTAGATTTTAATGATAAAACATTATTTTACATCCCTTTTTCTTTTATCTCATATAATAATTACTCCTATGCTCTCTACGAAACTGTAAACGAAAAACGTTTTACTCGTACTTGATCCCTATCTTACAGGTAGAGAAAGTATAGTGATCGTCAAAAAAATCTAACTCAAGATTTTGATGAGTCTTGATGTTTCATGACCCCCCGAATCCAAAAAAATTGTTTTTGACTTTCCGTCTGTATATCTATCTATACCTCCAACTAGAGCCTAAACTATATTACCAATCTGGCTAAAACTTTGTATCTAGGGTTTTAACAGGGTTGCCCTGAGGCTATTTTGGAATTGGATATCTAAACCTAAAATTAAGGGTAGTTTATTGAAGGGCAAAAATAGAAAAAGTCGATTTTTTCAAAATCGACTAACGATATTGATTAAAATTCGTATCTAGGTATTGACTAAGATTATACATAAACTGTATATTTTCATTTTACCATGAAAATGAATTTTAGGGTACTTTACATAAGCAGAAACTTCCACATCTCTGCAACTAATTGAGATAATAAATAACTTATCATTGCAAAATTGTAGTACTATTAAAAATAAAAAACTTTTATATGAAATATATTTTTATAAATCCAAAAGTTTCTGAGATATTTGCAAATAGAGTAATACAATTTTGTGAGCTTTAGTTGTAAAGAGATACTACTTAAGTTTTAACGGAATAATTCTCCAATGTCATTGAGTAACTAAATATAAGTAAGTCTCTAAAAGTTTATGTGGTTAGAAATGTGTGTACAACAATGATATATAGCCATTTTAAACTCAATAGACAATATATACATTCTTGATTGGTCAAAATTTATAAATAAGGAATTTAATAGCAATGAAATGGCATAAATATTTGCAACACCTAATAAAATGACAAGAACTTTAACCGGAAGTTGAAATTTTAATACGAAGTGTTGACCCTTGTGGACCCAACATTGATCTTTTTTTATCGGTCCAACCATACAAATGAGGACATTAATTCTTGTTTACGCGGGTTTTATAGTCTTCATATTTCTCAGTCTACAAAAGTATATCGTTATGAAATAATGATCACTGTAATAGATTGGTCAGTTGTTCAAAACAAAACCAACTATAACAAAACCAAAAAAATCAAGAACTCATGTGCTCTGTCTGATCAGCAGAATCAGATGGTCTAGATTATTGTGGTCATCAATGTTTGCAAACACGTCAAGACAAGGAAAATGGGATATTTGTAAGTTGAAATCCATTTGAAATAAATGAGAATAAACATTATTTCCTCTTTGGGAAACGGAAAGGAAAAATGTTTGCAAACATATTATGCAAATTAATTATTTATTTCTGATACCAGTTTTTTTCTGAAAAATGTTTTCAAGTGCGCACTATAATATAACATATTTAAAATTTTCGTTTTATTTCTTTAATTTGAGGTATTCAACGTATACTTTTTAAACCGACTGATTTCATCGGCACAAGACTTATAAACTAAGTTAAATATAGAACATACACAACTCCTAGCAGTTAATTCATCACTATGAAAGGGTAAACACACATTTCACCGATAATACATTACTCGCCCATACCAGGAATTGAACCCAGCACCCTTAGATCATTGGAGAGACATGCTACTGACTGAGCTAAGATGTTGGACAACGTCTTTAACGCTTCTCGGCACTTTCTTAAGGAATAAATTTGTGAAACCAATCTTAGAAAATGTACTTACAATGTCTTCTGGAAGGATGCGCATGCTTCTTGAGGCCATGTTTCACATATTCTGATCCGATCAAGAGAGTAACGCTGGGTTTCCACGAGACATGTGAAGCGAGGATACAATGTCTTAAGATAGTAGGTAAAAGACAAGGGCTCCTTTGAAGCGTTTGCACGGGAAACTTCATATCAGGAAGTAACGTGTAACGCTGGGAAGTTCCGCTTGGCTACATATTAAACATCTGGTTTCTGCGTGATTCAGATTAATATCACCACTAGTTAAAGGAAATTTAGTGCAACCTGTTGGAGGTTTTGCTGTATAGTTGAGTAACTCAGAAATACC